>JANHFL010006016.1:31636-53131 GCA_032468155.1 Oxyrhabdium leporinum
CCCCCACCCCCACCCCCTACCTCCTGGGCTTATTTTCAGGGTAGGGGAAAATTAGGCCCACCCCCCAAAAAGTAGGGTTGGGCTTATTATTGGGGTGGGTCGTGTTTTCTGAGAAACACAGTAGTAAGGACAACTCTTGCCTCTGATTTCCAGATTGTCCTTTCCTAGTATACCTACTGAAAAACAAACACAACATAAAACAAAACCTACACAAAATAATGAGAAACAAAAGAGTAACATTTTTCCTATTTATTTCATAGGTCCCAAATGAATAGAATACCTTGAAACAGATATCAAAAAGCATAAAATCATCCACCTGTTGAACTGACCTTTAGGCATGATTAATGCCAATGCCCAAATTTAACAGCTCTGTGAAGGCCAGTGTTACCGGTAGCATTAAGCCATCCATTGAGAATAGTTTCATTCATTTATTTCACTGCTTTATATTCAAGGAAATGCAGTAAAGCACAACATGAAATGAAGACCAACATCAGTTTGATGCCTCTAAAATCACAGTAATATTTAGATGATCAATCAAGAGATAGTGTTGCTCATGTAACCAATAAAAAGTTTATACATAATACTATTGCTGTAACTTCTGTGGTCATCATATGAACTCTAATGTGATCCTATATTACATAGTGAACTTTGTCACTATGTGGAGATCAAAGTTCAGTGCTATTAATTTATAATAATCTGAAATCTTGTGGCCAACATATATAGCAAATATAAACAATGTAAATTAAATCACACTTACTAAATAAAATCTTCAATAGTTTGAGTGGATCACATATATATTTATTATTATTACACAGTAGCAATAAAAACATTTAGTCACTTCTGAAAAATTTGGCCAGTGGAGTGTTTGATAATTACGTGGGGAGAAAATATCTAAGTTTGCTAAGAACAAATTCTAAGCTTTCCTAATACCTAGTTAGGAACTTGCAAAACCCTTATGTGAGAAATTTGTTTTCAAGAAGGTAAGGCATAAGATGCAATCCTATAACTTTAACTAAATACACCAGATGCATATGTAAACAGAGTGCAGATGTGCTTCTATTATTTCAATATTCTTTACTTATTGTTTACCAAATAGGTAAACACAGCACCTGCAGCGAAGAGGCTATATACAGTATGCTTACAAATGTTTTTTCTAGAAACTTCCAATAACTACAACACTGATCAAATGGTTTTAATGGCTAAAATGGAACAGATGTAGTAGGAAGAAATGGCCAGATACTCTGGTAAGGTATGCCAACTACAGGCAAGCAAAAACATTCAGTAGAACAGAAATGCTTAATAGTGGTTATGACTATATCTTACTGGTTATGCCACTACATATTTGGAAGGCCATTTCCTATGCCCTCAGCATTGACTTACACTGACCTTCATAGCAGAACGGGGATTTAAAATACAGTAGGAGGAAGCAATGTAGGGTCTACAACCTGTCCATAGCACTAAACTATTCTTTTTTGAGCATCTGAACTCCGAAATGAAAATTTGGCAGTTTCCAACTGAAACTGGCATAGTTTTGTGTATAGGTATGAAGCAGGCTAAAATTACTGCTCACAGTTTAAGACTTTTACTATGTTGTAAAGTCTGTAATATTAAAAATTCTACCCTTTCTCCCCCTCTTAAAAATCTAGCCCTAGTGATTTACATGATGTTCTCTGCTCATTGTAGCCTTATCTATCAAAATCCCTCCTTTGCTGCCTATGAAAGTTTGATTGCACCTGTTATAATGGGCAGTTTAGTGGATTTGCTCAGCATGCTAATTTAGACTAAATAAGGGGTAATAGTTTGTAATCTGCATGTTATAAGAAACTCACTAGTGACTAAACGTTGTATGAGCCATAATATGATTTAATTTGGAGAGGCATTATATAAACTGTTCTTTTGTTAATAGATATAGAACATAGCTTGTTGTATGAACTCAGTTACAAAGCTCCAAAACAGAATCCAAAAAATTCAAGACTTTGGCAGAAAAACAGTAACAGTACTGGATCACAGATTTTTTTTTTTTTAGTTAACAACCAAACCAAAATAGTAAAACCGAAAATCTATATACAAGACATATACTTGCTATATATATATTGAACTGTATTGTTAGTGGGTTCTAGTCATCTTTAGACACTCCCTGAATGTCTAAGCACTCCTTAATTCAGAGACTCTCTTTTTTTACTCATTTCACTATCAGTTTTGAAATGAGAATTTGAGGGCAATTCCACATAAGGTACTTTTATTAGAAAATGGGTGGGGGAAGGAAGCCAACAACAATTTTTACATTACATTGATGGATTAATTTAAAGCTAATTGTATTTTGTACTTCTCAAAGTAAGGAGGGGACATTTTCCACTCAAGTTAAATCATACAGTGGTATAGGCATCAATTTCCAACCTAGCATATGGAAAAGATTACTATAAAGCCATAATAAACTGAGAAAGAGAAAAAAAACACCATTCTGTTCTTGATCTCTGATTTTCTCCTGGTTTCTGTTCCAGTTTTGTGATGAATGACTATCACATTGTTACTTGCAGCATATAAGATCTTGACAAAGCACCATCTTGGACTATGCTTGTTTACACTGGAGTCAGGTTTTGACTTAGAGGGAGAAAAAATAATGTTCTCAACTCTATTGTCTTCCCACCCTCTTTTCAAATAGAACTAACATATGCATATAAAAGTTAAAATAAAGATAAATTATGAACACATGAGTTGCTAACTTAAATCTTAGTTACAATCTTAAAATGCATTTACTAATGAGCAAGATTAGCCGAATGCTTCTGAAAAATTATACACAATATTCTTTAACAGGTAAATAGTATCCAAAATATATTCTAGTTAAAAAAAACATCTGCTGAAACCATTAAGATGAATGAGACTTCTAGAAACTTATCTACACATTGTTATTAAGACTTGCAAAAGGAACACGTTTTGGCTGGATTTTCCTAATAATTCTTTAAGTAATTTTAAGAAGGAAGATTTTTTTATTTTTTTATAGCAGCCACTTTTTAATGGTTCCATTAAAGTTATGATTTCTCAACACCGAGTATAAAATAGCTGAGAAGGGCAATCTAAATAAATTTTTAAATAGTGTTTGCTTTATTGAGTAATTTTCAAGAACTCCCATAATGAACATAGATTTTGTATAGTTTAAGAAACAACATATTGTTTTGACTTGTAACACCAAATGATATTAATCCTTAAAGAAAATAAATATGAGAAAAGGAAACTTCTGACTGGATTTATTGCAGCTTTTTTCTTTTGTTGTTTAAATTTGAGTTTCTGTTAACATTTTTTTCAGTTTCTGTTGTTATCGAAGTTGATAAAGTTATTTTTAAAATTTTATACTAAAATGTGCATTTTAATTTGTATGTATTTACAATGAAATGTATTGCACATTTCTCCGGACATATTTCTTTGCAATCTTGCCTAAAATGCATAGCTTTCTCAAGCAATTTCCCCAGCATGGACAACTAGAAAAGTTTGCAGTTAAGAATTATATAAGCTTCTCAGTGAACCCTGTGACTCTAAGAGAAAATACACTACCACCCTTAAATTACTAAGTCACTGAAATGGCTGCAGAAATCGCTGTGAGGTACAGAGAGGTAAAACAACACATAGACTATTATTTGTTTTTTTCTGTCCAAGGCTAAAAATTTTGAATGGGGTGTAAGGAGTGATTTTAATTTACAGAAGACAGTGAGGAACTGATTAAAACTTCAGTTCCATTAAGTATCTCACCCCCAAGTTATTTTTCCTCTTAAACAACAGAAAATGCTCTTAAGAGATCCAAGCAGAATTATGTCCTATCACCTCTAATGGTCTTCAGTGAACATCTGGATTTGAAATAAGTTGTATTCCTAGCATGTTACAAACAAAACCCAAAATAAAACTTTTAAATATATGTAAATATGTAAACACAGTGCACAAGACTCAATCCTGGGCCTCTTAAAGTTCAATATAACAAAGTTCTCACAGACTTGTAAATTATAGGTTTAGGCCCTAAACGAAGGTAGTAGAACGTGAAACCAGAATCAGCTAGGTTTTTGGTGAAATGCAAGATCAGGTGCCTATTTCAAAACCAAGTTGCAGAAAAATCAGCTTGGTCTCTGAAAACTTCCCTGCACATGTGGGAGTTTTCTTGGTGAAGGGGATATTCAGAACCTGCCAACAAGTTCACTTTTCTTTTTCGAGAGACATACGGCTTTCCAGAAGGAAGATTTTCATATTTTGTTAGGTATTGCCTGCAAAAAAAAAAAGTAGTGATATGATTATACTGTATTATTTGAGCGACAGCATGTTATAATCCTAGGAATAATTCTTAATGACATACACAATTGAAAGGGATTGTGTTTTAAGTTTTCCTTATCCATAATTTTCCAGAGCAAAGTTGAATAAAAATGAATTCCACAAACTTCTTATGGCTTTGAGAATCAATAATCTAGGACCTGGCCTGATATATAGATATTCATATTTGAGGTCAATGGTACTTTTCCTTCAAGACAATTTCAGATGCTATTGCAAGCCAATCTTTGGGAAAACTTGATTATTGAGAATTTCCTTGCGTAGATCAAGGCCAAAGTCAGGAGGAACAGGAACAGCATTACTGGTGAAGGTGAGATGTTTAAAAATAATCCATGCTTGCATTCAAGCAATTGTATATCTATATATACAAAATATATAAATGTAAAAATAAATAAATAAATAAATAAAATAATGTTATCTTTGAGACCTTCCGTATGAATGCATGAGGGCTGGAGAGTGATTTTTACTACTAGCTGAGAAGAAAGCAACCTTTAACTTAAAAAAAAATATCCTCAAAAACTTTCCTCACAACAGAGAGTGGCAGGTGTTTTTAATCTCATAAGATTATGATAATCTTCTGTGAGAACTATGAAATCTCTTCTGTGGAGAAAACTCTCTTCTATAAAATCTCAGATACCTCTCAAAATAAGTCTATAAACACATGAGATCATGAGATATAGTATCCTTTTGGAAGTAGTCTTTAAGGATACTTAGACCATTACAATGGCATCTGAATAATTTGCTGATTGCTGTTCTACAGCTATAGATAATTCTCATTTAATGGCCACTTGTTCAGCAATAGTTCAAACTTGCAAGGATACTGAATGAGTAGTTCTTATGACTAGCCCCCATAGTTCTGGCCATCGTAGCATCTCCAAATATATTAGTATTTGTGATTTTTGTTAGCTTCCAACAAGCAAAGCCAATGGGGAAGCCATTCAGTTCTCCTGAAATTAATTTCTTAAGTGGAATTAACCCCTATTTCCTTTTTTTTGTCCTTACAAGTTGAAGTTTACCACTAGCTTCTGCCAGAAAATGGATGGTTCCAGTATAGCCTGCATTATTCATCTTCTTGATATCTGTCACACACCTTTGAAGTTCAATTGATCTTTAGCATCATACAGTACAGTGATAGCATTTACATAGATATACAGTATGCTATATCCATTTATATACAGTTCTAGTTGTTTATTTATTTATCATATTCAAGAACTGCCCATCTCCCTCAGAGAGGCAGTCTGGGCAGTATAAAATAAAATATCACTGAAGTATTCTGTGGAAAAGGCAACAGAAAAAGTAGCTCGAATAATTTGGATCTATAGGAAGGAGTTAATGTGTTGTGGGAAGTATAAAAAAGAAAACATTTGATTCAGTAAACTAATTCCAAGGTAATCAGATTTAGTCTTAAACAGATTCCATTTTGCATAGAGTTAAACTAATTTCCTCAATCAATCTGTCTTTTCATGAAACTGATGACCTCGATTAACTAATCTATAGCTCTCGGAGATCAAAAATCTCTCTAGACTATACTTCTAGGAATTCCCAGAAGTCACGCCAAGGGTGGTGGTGAACATTGGTAGAAGATTGAGGTCTTTCCCTAAACTTGCCTACCATGGCACTGATCTTGATCATACCATGTTTGCTTTTTCCCTCACTTTGGCTTGGAGAAAAATAACTGCAATCTCCTTTGCAATGCTGAAGGGGTTGTAAAAATTGCCACTGCGGTATGGAGTAGCTATCCCTGATCATACATAGGGCTGTCGGACAGAAAGTTGGGATCTGGATTGGTAATGAAATTAGGACAATCAACAACTATTGATTAGGGACTAATTTAAGGCCCATCCAACCTCCTATACAATTGCACTCTAATTTCTTATTTACTTAACACATAATGATCTTCTCCGGAATCAGACAGTAGAAAGCTGCATTAAAATGCTAGGCAGATGAATAAACATTTCTGCTTGCTTCCTACCTAAATGGACTTTCGGTTTGATCCATCTGCATGCAGACTAAAAATGGGTATTGCGAAAATTTCACTGTGGTGACAAAATCCAACATTGTTTCGATTTCAGAAGTGGTTTCCAGGCCAGCCTTCACAAACATAGCATCCACAACAAAGTTACCAACCATAGCCCCAGCTCCCCTGAAACAAAAGTGGAGTGGGGAAAAAACAAGTGATCAAAATTTGAATATTGTATTGGAATAATATCTCCTCCACTGATAACTTTTAGACAAACTGTTCTGTATAAAAGTCTCATTTCACATTGGCTTCCCTGTCTGCCCCTGTGTATTACTGACTCTTCCTAGCAGTCAAATGTTGATGTTGCTAAGGATAGGAGGAGAAAAAGAAAAGTGGCTATACAGTTCAAACATTAATTCCTGATGTTTCAGGAATTCAAACCTTGGACAGGACAGAAATGATCAATCCAATTCCCTACATTTTGCTCAATGACAAATTGCAAAATTTTTCACTTTAGCATTCTGGTTGTGATCACTGAACATAGTAATCTGACAACTGGAAAAATATGGGCTCATCTCAAAAGTTCTCAAGTATTGTTCCACTAATTATTTTATTCAGAGCTGATAAGGGCAATACACCAGTTTTATTCAACACCTGATAAAGACAATACACAAGTTGGAGCTACCAAAGGTATAAGTAACAGTTTTTACTATTTCGTGATTCGTCTGATCCATGGAAGGATGAAACATTGCCATGCAAACCATATAAACATTAATTGTGAGTTGACAGTCATATGGAGGAAAGTTTCACTTTACCTTCACATGACTAACAGGTTGCAATTGATGTTGGGATGCAATGCAGGGTTTGTGTCGCATTGTTGTAATAGACATTTCATGTTTTCACTATCGCAGTTTGTACCAGATGTTTCAACTATGGTTTTCAGATTCAGAAAAAGAATCTTCTGCAGAAGCAGTAAAGTTACATTTTCTCTATTTCCCACATACTTTCATACAACTACTCTTTCAACTAAGGATCTAAGTTTTTAAAATGTCTTAAAATTGTGTACACTAACTAAATTTAAAATCCCTCATGTTGATGATGAAATTTAGTATCTCCATCAAGAACTAAATTAAATGTCTCACCGGTTTTTAACTTTTGTTTTGGATTCTCTGTACCAAAGGCTGAACTCCATTCCTCCTGATATATCAATAGTCATTCCTCCCTTGAATTCAGCACTGCAAATCAGCCCAGATTGCAGCTGGATAGCCTGAGTACAAAAAAAAAGAACACATATAACATTTCTTGATTATCTAGTCTATGTTCAGATTAGTAAAGTTTTAGGAGGACACAAATACTTTTTGTCTCTACTTTTCAGTCTCCCTTTTTTAGTTTTCTCTGTGGTGTAAAGAAAAATATCTCCACTCCATGCAACTGGGCTACTCAGCTAGCTGAGAACAGAGGATCCATAGATGAAGCTTACAGTGGGGGGCAGCTACACGAGAGGCACTTCAAGGTACATTTTTTAATAACAAAAACTGTTCTTGAGACAGTTGTTTCATGTTGCACCGAAACGAAACATCTGTCCCCTCAGCACTCTTCATGCAAGTTTATTTTTGATATTTTTGGTCTAGACCAGTGATTCTCCAAGTGTCTTCAGCCAGGTCCACTAGTCAAATAAATATTTCAAATAATAAATATTTTAAAATTTCACAGACTTAATTTGTAATGCAGTAAATATCAATAGAGGTCATCCACATAAACCAAAGCTATTTAGGGTTCTCGGTCATTTTTAAGATTGTAAAAAGGTCCTGTGGCCAAAATGTTTGAGAAGTTCTGGTTTAGACAACACCTATGAAAAAAAACCATTGTATTTAAAATTAGGATTAAGCTAAGCTCATTTCATATATGACTCCCCCACCCAAACTACTAAACTGGGTAGTAATAAAAAGCCTTACAGTACTATAAAAGCAATGGTACAATAAAGCTGTTGAATAAAGGGGCAAATGTTTTTCCATATAATTCAGTGAGAGACATAGCTTTATGGATAAAGTAGCTTCCTGCCAAGGCTGGCCCTCCCAGCTGTCAAAAACTTTGGGAATCCATTGCATAGAGTCCATTTGAAAACAGTCAAAACAGAAAACAATTCACGGTCACAGCAAGTCATTTCAGTTGCATGCTGACCGACACCCAACATTTTAAGGTTCACGTGACTTGAAAATCATATTAAATATGTTTATAGTCTTCCTACAGTGGGTAAAACAAAGTATGATGCAACTTCTGGTAGGTGCATATTTACTCAGAAGTCTGTCCTCAAAATAGCTCAAAATAGTTTACTCTCCAGAAATTGTGTGGACGGATTCGGCTGGTGCATCATTAATAATCCCTCCTGTTTTCAATCCATTTAAGCAATATAAGTAAGTCCATTGTTTTTTTCTGAATGTACCCAAGAAAAATATTGGGGGGGAAAGGGAAATTGGCCTCAGTGCAGGAAACTACAAAGCTGTACGGTTCTTTTTTTTAAAGAAACATCCATAGGCACTATATGCCATTATAACTGCTTTCCAATAACTGCCTTGCTTCCTATTACTCTGTCAAAACAGCTAGGCACTATTGAGATCAAACTCTGAAGAACCAAACACCAGTGTTGTTTCACAAAATTTCAGCCCTTGCTATAACCTTCTGAAAATTGTGATGATTATCTATGACTATGATTATCCAAACATGACGTATGATACCACACCAAACTGTGTTGGTCAACAGTCAAATGTACTTGGAATAGGTTAAGAATTTATCTTAAGAATGAGGTTGGCTGAGGTAATCATTTAACAAGCCTATCCCTGTCTTGTCACTTACACTCGGTAGGTGCCATTTTTAAAAAAATAATAATAATCTTGTAATAGGCTATTTAGTTCAAAGACTCAGATTTATTCTTCTTGCTCGGATATTATTTATGTTATTATGATTTTGTCCTGACTTCATCCAAAAGACTCACTTGGTGGCAGATAGGCTCTGCCTTTGATCTGATTTTCACAGGGTTTTTTGTAAGGTAGATTAATCTAGGAAACAGCTAATAGGTTCGACTCAACAGTACTGAATAACCTTCAAGGCTGAAAGGAGACGTGAGTATCTGTAGTGATGCAATATTAGGCTGACAATAGGCAAACTACTATCTTCAGATTTTGGATTACAATGCCAATAATCTTTTGCCACTGGCCATCCTGATTTGGGGTTACATGAGATGAAGCCCAAAACACTGAAGGGCAGCAGATTGAAAATCCTCACAACCAGAGGTGGGCTGCTCTTGCTGTAGCAAGAGGTTCACTGGTCGTGCATGCACATTCGCCTCGTTGGGGCTCGTGCGAGCACAGAGGGAGGCAGCTGATGAAGAAGGCGGATCCAAAGAGTACTGCAGGGGCAGCACGGAGCAGCTGGGGTGGCTAAAAGGTAAATTATTTAATGATACCTTAAAACAAGAGCGGGTGGGCGGGCCCAGCAAGAGCTCATAGCAAGAGGTTCGCCCGAACCTCTGTGTCCATGCAGCAGCCCACTCCTGCTCACAACACAAATGTATGAGTTCTGTTTCAATTTTTCCTTTATATAGTAACATAAATAACCGAAAATGCATTAAAAAATATAATAAGTTTGTTTCCCATCTGATTTTAAATAGGTTATTTGTGGACTAGTTGTCAACACTGAAAAAAAACAAAGATTAGAAGACTGGTTGCCATGCATGCAGTTGGTATGCTACAATAGGGATCCACCATATAGCTTCCTCCAAATATGTTGGGGTTATAAAATCTGGAATTCCCAGCCAGTAGGCCTTTGTGTTGCTGAAACTGCCTATAACAGGGGTGTCAAACTCACAGCGTCACGTTGTCGTTACATGACGTATCGTGATTTTTTTCCTCTTTGCTAAACCGGGGGTGAGTATGGCCAGCGGATGACACATCCGGCCCACAGGCCACGAGTTTGACACCCCTGGCCTACAACATTCCTTAACTAAGAGAGCAATTGGTCAAAAGTCATCTAGAAATTTCACAGCTAATGAACAAGAACCTCTCAATTCAAGCTTCCTCTTTGGTCAATCTATTCCATTAGTATGCAACTCTCTTTTAAGGTCCACCCATAAACTTGGGAATGGTATTGAGGGACAAACGTGAAAATGGACACAATAAAAGTAAAAACTGAGCTTTCAAAGAGAGGGGAAAGCATTTTTAAAAAATAAAAAATCCACTATTGCTAAGGGCAATTATAGTCATTTCTTTGTATTATTTATGAGTTCCATGTATAATACATACAGTACATAAAATATATATCTGCATATGTGAATAAATACTGTGCAACCATCTAGCTAATCATCTATTTATTACTGAACTATAGGTTCTTCTTATAGCAAGTTTATGCAAACTAGCATTATCAGCTTCCAAACTTCATTGTTCCAAACATTATTACTTCCAAACATTATTACTAAGAGCATAAATTTGGAGTAAAAATGTCATATGCAGCTAGAATATTAGGTTTCCAGTACATGCATTTCACAGTACATACCTGTGAGGAATCCAACAGAAGGATAAGCCCTTTCACTACATTCATGGGGTCTCCAGTGGCCGAGAACATTTTAGACATTAAATCACTATATCCTTGGAAAAAGGTAACTGGCCGGAGTTGAACATCAAGCAGGATTGCTGACAAACCAGCAAAGGAGTCAAAATTTTCTTCTCCTTCATCTGCAGATGCAGCTATAATAGATTCCAGACCTTGAGCTTCAATTACCACCTAAAAGAAAGCAACAACACATAGCACACAGGAAAATGAGTATGTGTATATATTATTCCTCTCTTGTCCACACCTTCTTACAACTGAGAAGCAGCACAAGGTTCTTCTAAGATAACTGCTACATTGAAAAGGAAAGGAGACATGACAACTACCATCAAAGGGCAGGACTGGGGGGGGGGGGGGAAATAGGTGAAAGATACAGAAGGGCAGATTTTGATTAATGTAGAGCAATTTTATGGAAGCTCTTGTTTGACAAAGAAATAGACTTTCTTAGATGCCCTATAAATCCATTGGAGGGATTTATACAAATTATTTTAGTCATACATCAAATACTAGAGTCTTTAATGACAAGGGTTGGGGGTAAACGATTGCCAGATCCTTTCTTATTCTATGATTCTATCAAAATTTGATAGACATAGTTGGGCATTCAAAGGTAATAAAAACTGCAGCTATTCAATTTCTCATAATTACGAAAGATGCAGAAACACTTTTTTTTAATCTGGCCAATTAACAGTATTTTAAATTTAAAAAGTAGGGAATAGAAAATGATGGAGTTGCTGTTACAATAAACTCTAAGCCACACCATCAAAGGAAGCTTACAGCACACAGATTCAGGTTCAATCTGAAACATCACCACTCAAACATCTGGATGATGAGCAAGACCTTTATCACTGTAATGAATTAAGAGGACAATAGTAAGCTGTTCATCTTCCAAACCGCTTTCATGATTAGAGGAGAGGTATTATGCTTGTGCGTGCATAAGGTTTAAAGCAATTCTGAACCATTTGCACAAAAAGCATGGTCCTAAACAACAGTTTGATCTGATTTAAGGCAGTTTTCCATGATCAGGTTGTACATGACTCCAGCTGCTGGCTAGGCGTTTTTCTGTGGTTTTTATTTTAATAGTGCACGAGACATACCTGGCTGGCATGAAGTTGAGCAAATTTATTGAAAAGAAAGATATTCATGTTGCTTCTTCTTAAGATGCCCGAACCAGAGTACAGTATATCAAGGCTATATGTAGACAATAGCACTTGGCCACCTTAAACAGAGTTACACAATGTAGTTACATTTTGGCAAAACAATCAAGAAATGCAAATATAATCTAATATTACTTTTTGATCATCACATACGTGTTAAGTAACCAGAGAAGGCCGAAGAAGAACCCATTTTTGAAAATCGGTCATAATTATGAATCAATATGTCCTTCAGAACTTTACGGATCATTTTGCTGAAAAACAAACATTTTATTTCTATTGGAGAAGAAAACATTTTCCCTCTACAATAAAATACCAAAAAGATACATTTTAGTAATAGCATTTCGTACTTTTTGATTTGATCTGAAATCCATATTAAGAACCTTCCTTGGAGATAAAGATATTAATTTATTTGAAGAATTAATCTGACTAAAGGGATATGGCTATTTGCCGAAAGGCACAGTAACATAATCTCAGTCTTACAAACTCCTTCTTTTCAATGTACATCGTTATGTCACCAATTGATGGTTCAAATTCTAGAGTTCAGCCTATACAAGAATTGTAATTCTTCTGTAGCATAAATCTGTTTACTCTGTTACCACAAATGGACATATAGCCTACATTCACAATGAAACACAAACTTGCCAACCACATTTAGCCTAATGTATTGTCAAATGTATCCTGTTTTGTTACTATCGTGTAAACCCCCAAAACTGGTTAATTTGTAAAAACCCTTCATGGTAAGCATAATGTGCTAACACAATCATTCTATCAAACAGAGAACTGAGTTAGCATTTTGCTAGCCTTAACGTGGATGTCCCAATTTAAAAAAAATGTTTCTGATGACTAAAGGTATCTTAACTTTTGTATAGTTATATTCTTCCCACTCCTACTACTACTACATCAAAACAATTTTTAAAGTGTTAAATCAATCCAAGATAAGATAAAGATCTCCTGCTTGAGCAGGGGGTTGGACTAGAAGACCTCCAAGGTCCCTTCCAACTCTGTTATTCTGTTAAGAAAGGAACAGGAAATACATACAACTGCTAGCCAGTGCAGTTTTAAGCTCTTAAAAAAAGAAAAAGCTATGCTTTTTATCCCAGCATAAATGTGGCGGAGGTGGTGTGAATCCCATTGTACAAGAGTAATATTTGTGTGGCAGTCCTATCGCAGCATGGTTACACAAATAACAATGATACTTGATATACCTGGCAGGCATTTCAAAACGTAGTATGTCCTGGACTAGTGAAAGCATGTACTTATTCATTTCCAGTGGCAGCTCTCCAATAGAGAGGAGGAGGTTTTTAACTTCCATGAAGGACGGGTTGCTGTTGAAGATAATAGCAGCAGCTGTGGTTCGAACAGTCTTCTCATGAACTTTATAATTCTGGTGATAAATCCTGTTCATGGTTTTTTTCACCTGGTGGAAATACAATCTAGTCAATTCCACTGAATAGCTGATAGAAGAAGAGAAGGAAAGAAAGAAAGTCTATCACCCATAAATGTAACCAGATAGATTTTTTTTAAGTTCAGATGCTATACCTTCTGTGTACTGGGATGGCATCAAAATTCAAATGATTGTATCAGGATCAATAATTACCAAGGAATTTGACCTATTACCCTCCAGTTTTCTTAAACTGGAGGAAAAATAGTGAATTTTGGTTAACATATAGCTTACTAGGTGGTGGTAGAAAATGTCAAGATATTATAGATCATGCATCAAACTTGAAAGTTATAGGATTAATTGCTAGACAACCTAGCAATTTGAGCCCAAATCTCGTTTCTTTTTCACCTTTCTGCACATTGAACTTCACAATCTGGATCATACAGTATGTTTATATTTCTTGCAACAGATACATGGTTCTTCTCCCAAAATGTTAAATATATTTCTGCCCATATTCAGAGCAATCAATGAGACACCTTTTTCTAACCTTAAAGATATATTGGATAACAACTCCCACTATTTCTAGCTAATGGAATTTGTAGCCCAACACATCTGGAATGTATATGAGAATTACTTCTCAGATAAAAGTGGTTTCAGTTATAAAAACAATGAATGCATAGAAACTACTCTTCTGTTACAAAAGAGGAAGGCCTCCATATCTTTTCACAGAATATGCCAAAATGGATAAGAATTGAATAATTTAAATTTGCCTGTATCTAAGGCTTTCATAATCATCACTGGATTTCTATTTCTCTTCTTCTGATAAATGCTTCTTTTTCCTTTTATCTTCTGTTTAATAAATGTTTACCTTCCTTCTAATAGAGAGATTTATCAGCAATATTTGATTCTAACTCTTCGGATAAAATGTTTCCATCCAGATTACAAGAAAGAAAATCTGAAAGTAAGGAGGGTGCCCAAGGATTACCTTGCCTGCAGCTTTTCCCAATTTGGATGTAGAAAATTTTAAAACAAGAGTTGGCAATATGGGACTTGCAATAATCCAGACAGCGCATGTAAATTGCTCAAGTTCCATTAAAATTACATTTTTAATTGTAAGAATTTTTAACTCTCACATGAGATCACCAAAATTCCATAAGGTTTCGTAGCTCAAGATGTCATCATTTTTAAGATATGATGATCTAGCCAAATTTGGGGGTAATTTTCTGGAAGGGCATAATGATAGCTGCTGCTTAAAACGGTTGCTGGTGTAAAAGAAAAGAAAAAAACTTAAAAGGTATACTCATCAGTCTCTTGAATTTTGCATGAGAACTCCATAATCTTTGTGAATTCTTCGGTAAAATACACATATGTATTTACAACTCTCTCTAAATGAAGGACCATTAGATAAGGGGGCATTATCCAATACTCCTAAAAAGCCTCGTGTACTTTTTATTTACCTCAGGAGTTATGGATGAATGATCATATCTCTGTAGAGCAGTAACAGCAATGTTGCTGATAGGTCCTTCTCCTGACTCAGCGAATTTCAGCAGCACAGGAACAGCTTCTGGCAAAAGGGCATTTTTCAGTGCCAAAAGGAACATCTTCACATCATCGGCTTTATCTGCTCTCTTCAAGCCTTGGAATATCAGTTTCTTGGCTTCCACAACAGCCTGGAAAGAATCCACCCCACTATATTAATAGTGCACCAAAGAGAACCTAGGGGAACCTACTGTAGTAAAATGAAAAGAACATTTTAAAGAAAACGATGAATCAAGAACAAGAGGTAGTCTTCGACGTATGACCACGATTGAGCCCAAAGTTTCTGTTGCTAAGCAAGGCAGTTGTTAAGGGAGTTGTTCCCCATTTTACAACTTTTCTTGCCACAATTGTTAAGTGAATCGGGCTTCCCCATTGACTTTGCTGGTCAGAAGGTCGCAAAAGAGGGTCACGTGACCCCAGGACACTGCAGTGGTCATAAATACATGCCGGTTGCCAAGCGTCCGAATTTTGATCACGTGACCATGGAGACACTGCAACAGCCGCAAGTGTGGAAAACAGTTATGTCACTATTTTCAGTGTCATTTTCATTTTGAATGGTTCACTAAAGGAATGGTTGAAAGTCAAGGACTACCTATATTACACTTTATTACAAGTCATCGATTGGGCTTTCTTCTTGGATTTGATGAATCTAACAAAGCAGAGGTGTCAAACTCAATTTCATTGAGGGCCGCATAAGGTTTGTGTTCGACTTCGGGGAACTGGTTGGAGGGGTGGCATGGCCAGGATGGGCGTGTCCAGCTTGGCGTCACTTGTTGGGGCTCCATTTTCAGCTGCGACAACCTCCTGCAGCCCTTTGCCCATGAAAATGGAGCCCGGGGGCACATGGGGCCTCCCCGGGCTCTGTTTTTGCTGGCAGAGGCACAGCGGGCTGGTCCTTCGCTGTTTCCAGGGTGGCCCCACAGGCCAGATCTAAGCACCTCATGGACTGGTTTTGGTCCACGGGCCTTGAGTTTGACACCCCTGTAATAAAGTATTTGATCAAAATATTATGTATATGAAATTAATTATGATTTAAGCCTTTGGCGGAGGAGTTCACTGGAAAGCATCATATTGTTCTATTCTTCAGGACTTTATGGGCAAATCTTTTTCTGTTAAGGACTGTATTTCCTCAAGAGTCTTTGGTAAGGACCTACATAATGGGGGGTGGGTATAATAATATGTGGAAATGCCCTTATGAGACAAGAGAAGAGGTTCATCTCTTCCTTTTATTCTCTTTCTAACAACCCCTTCTCTTTCCCAAGTAGCAACTAATGGAAAAAGGGCAAAATCTCTTTGCAGAGGTTGAAGTGATTTTGTGCAGAGGGTTTTGGAAATTAGTCCAATAGCCACATGTGGCTTGCAGATTGTCTATATCTAATTTGGGATGGGAGTAGGGGAGGTGAAGCAAGCATCTGTGAGCTATTTTAAGAGCGAAATAGTATTGTGGGCCTTTTATATATATAGCCTAGATAGCATACCATTGTATTCTGCAGTATATGGAAGTGACATACTCCCTCACCCAGTGACCATGCTATCCTTTCCTGGATGGACAGCAAAGAAAACAGAAAGCAGAAGGAGGCTGACACAAGTAGAAGAGAATAAGGATGAGAGATAATGAAGGAGTGGGGGAAAGCAATTTAAGAATTATTTGGAAGATAGTTCTTAAGGGGCATAAACTGAATAAAGGAAAGGGAAATTGTCAGAGGCACAGAGAAGGGAAGGTTTTTTTCAAGCAAACAGGAACTTAATAATTGGAGTCAGTAACAGTCAACGGAACTTAAATGAAGTGTCACATTTGCATTAAGTACATACAGGTAGTCTTCAACTTACACCTGTAATGGAACCTGCTCACTTTGGTTATAAGTTGTGAAAGTCATAACATTTTATTATCTTTTTTTGTGTGGCAGTCTTTAAACAACCCAGTGGTTTGCTCTGGGCATATTTTTGCCAAAAACTGGAAGTAAATGCTGGTTTTTAGCAAAACCGTTGTAAAATAGTTGTGATTGCAGGATGCCAAAACCGGCCATAAATGTGGTCTGAGTGCCAAGCTCTTGAAGTTCAGTCATGTGAACACAAGGGGTTGTCCATCAGAACTTTGAATCTGGATTGTAAGCAGCCTCCAGGAAGGTCCATTGTAACTTCAAACAGTTGCTAAGGACTACCTGTATTGCATTATTTTGTCATGAACTCTTGTAGGAAACTAAGAAAACACTTACAGGCAGTTTGCAGCCTCCCACGTTGCACAGTTTTCTGATGAGTGCGCCGACAATAATAATAACCATTTCTCTGATTTCATTGTTATCAATTGGACTCCTGTATTTATTCTGTTGTATTTAAAAAAAAAGTCAAGTGTCAGCATTAGCCCATTAAATCTAACATTTAAAAATATCTATAATCCCTTTGGGGGATTTGGCACAAATGTTTTTCTGAAATTTGGCTTACACAAAGCTAGCATGACCTAACCCTACTGGTTTTCTCTAAGGCTTCAAAGATTTGGTCCTGCCAAATCTGCCAAACTTGGGACCTGAGTATGTGGTTGAGTCCATATCATGGCTGATCGCGCTGTTTGCTTCGTTTTATCTAAGTTGCTATATTATTTCTTATTTGTTGTTTTGTTATCTTTTGATTTTGTTTTGATTTCCTGGAAGCCACCAAGAGACATATCTGTGATGGGTGTTCATATAGAATGAATTAATAAAATAAATAAAAGACACCAATCCTCTCAAGGAACTGTTCCAAGTCCTGTTTTATGACTGGAGGGAATAATGCTCCCTATCAGCCTACCTACCAGCGTGCTGTGCAACAAACAATATTTTATAAAAATATTAGCCAATGATTTGGAAAAAAAATATTCTCATGAAGAATTGGAGCACTTCTGCTGAATAGGGAAGGATCAAGGATGGACTGGTATCCATCTCATCACGAGCAAACCACCAGATCTGCTGCTCAATAGAGAAGCTTTTGGTCATCGGTTTTAAAATGATGTTTTTAATTAAGAATCAGGAGACAAAAAACAATCAGCATTGCTGATGTATGAAAGGTGGGGAAATTTAAACTTACCCTTCCCATTCATAACTTCGAATAAGCATCTCTTTCTCCCCACATTAAAATTAGCATCAGAGGGGAATTAAGTAGCACCCCTCAAACATTTTTCTTAGTGATAATTGCATGCTAGGGAGAAGAGGAATTTTAGCCACATTTCTATGTGCATTTTCCCTAATAGTACTGATTTTTTTGAATTCCAAACGCACTTATTTAGCTTTATTCACAAGGTCTTTGTTTTTACTTTATTATTTTTACCATGTTGCTAATGGTACTAAACGCAACCCAAACCAAACCATTTGTAATAAGCTAGTCTCATTTGCTTCAAAGAAGCTGACTTCCAGATGACTTTCAAATGCTCATGTTCATCTTTCCAGAAAAGGGTGTTTCTCAGAAAAAGAAAAACATGTTCTTAAAAACTGTTCTATAGTCACGTTTCCTTGACTGCTCCCGGGCAACTTACAATTAAAGATCTGAGTAATAACTCATTGGGATGAGAAGTGAAACCAGAAGCATAGAGGAATCGTTCTTGAAGGAGAGATCCACTCTTGTTCTTGAAATCCAGAAAATCCAACATCGCTTCCAGAGAGGCTGAAGTATGTGTGGAGGCCACCGCATCAACTAGTTGGGGACTGTATGGAGGCCAAGCAGAGAAATAAAAAGTTAATAATTATTTTAAAACACATTGCTGTTTTGATAAATGTATTGATTACAGGTAGTCCTTGCTTACTGACCATAGTTACAACAGCATTAAATAAAAAGATTGGTCCTTGTGGTTGTGCCTGTTGTAGCCTGTTAGGCCCCACTATAAGATCTTTATATACTGTTGTTGCTCTCTAGCCTCATCTAGTGGCTGGAGGGACAAATACAAAGTATATTGTTTGAAGCTCGCCCAACCCATTTTACCCATCAGCCCGCACTCTCAATCCAAGTGCACGCTGCCAGATTCCATTTCCTTTAGCATTTGGAGAAGACAGGAGCACAAAGAAGCATCCATCTTAATCTGTGGCAGATGGTCATCCAAGGACAAACCCACATCCCACACAGAACATCATTGGTGAGATTTAAATTGCTTGTATTTATTAATTGTTATGTTCAGCATACTGAACATTAATACTGTCTATTCTCACTGTTTGTATCCCTATTTTCCCTAGCTTCACCATATCCTGTTCTTTCAATAAAGCATTCAGATCTACACACACGGTCTGTTTTATTGGAGGATAGGTGGGTTTAGCTACATGTCAAGCTGCACACAGACTAACGTGTAGTGAGGACAGAACAGGGTGTTTGGAAAAAAGACCCCTGAGGTTTACAGCCATCTCAAATACCCCACACCTGAGCCAGAAATCAATTAGCTCACCTTTCAAACACAAGATAGAACAAGCCAGCATTATGAAGGTAGCAGAGCTGCCTTCAAGCCGATGCAAATACTCCTTATTAATTTATTTGACAAACAGTGCTTTGCTGTCGTTTGTCCCCCAACGGAACCAAAGGACACCATCTTTCACATCTTGATTAGCAGACTGCTCATCTGTGAAAGTTCATGCTCTCCTCACACCAAAAAAGAGACGTGGCTGAGTGTTCATAAATACACAAAAGTAATCTTATTAACACTGGGAAGGATAATAGCTTTCTCATTATCAGCAGCTTGAAAATGCTTCTGATCCTTTCCCTAGGATGAGATTAGTCTAATTATACAACAGTTGGGTCATACAGGTGCCACAAATGAAGGCAATAAAAACCCAACAAGGTAGGCCACATGATGGGAGATGTACATCAGAGCCAACATGCACACAACTCATCTGTTGCACTCCAGACTCATAAACAAAGAAGCTTAAATATGTGTTTGCGGTCTCTCTTATCCTATTGAAAATAAAGACAGTGGTGCTTTTATTGCTGCCATCTCAACTATCTATGGAGATTTTCATAGAGAGTTTCATCATTTTCAACCATGGTGGCCTAATGGTGAAGATGCTGACTTCCCACTTGGAAGGTTGAGAGTTCAATCTTAGGTAGCAGCAGATGTAGCTCTCTCAGGGCGCAAAGGAAAAGTATCTGCTGTGAACTCTGTGTGGTGTCAGGAAGGGCATCCGGCCAGTGAACACTCAACTTCATTCAGTTGCCCCAACTCTACCCCAAATTAAGGGATTACAGAGTTGTAAAAAGTGAGGGTTTTTTTTAGATGATCTAGGTCATGATTGTCCCAAATATGTTTTCCAAAAGGCAGCTGGACTTTTTTTGTTTTCTTTTGTTTTTTCTTTGAAAACATTTCACTTCTCACTTCTCATTTCGCTTCTTCAGTTCTATCTGACTGGTGGGGAATGGAAGGATTTATATTCCTTAGAGTCATTAGCACTTTGAAGGATGGTCCTTAGCTCTCTGAGAGTCGTTGAGGACACTTTGGAGTTTATCTGCATCCTCAAAGTCACCTGAATCAGAGCGCGAACAGATGTGCAAACTTCTTCGGATTGCTGAAAGTGTGCTAATATGACCAACATGATTTAGGATTAAATCTGCTAGAAAAACCACGACTGCAAAATGAATGGATTATCCACCAAAATCAATGAAACAATAGTGTATTCTGAGGAACGAGACTATTTTCTATGCAACTACCACATCTTCCAAACCACTAGACACTAAAAAAAAAACTATTGATTCTGGCTTCTGCCTCTCTTGAAGATAACGCTGGAAATTCTTTGCCCAAATCAGCAACATGGGGCAGGAGAAAAAAATGCATTGAAATTCCACATGGAATTACAAATTCCTAGCTTGGTAGTAAGATAACATGCTACGTGATGGCCATGCATATTTTATGCAGAAAATAATAGGATCTGTATTTCTCCCACACTATTTTTCCTCCAGGATTTGGGCCAGTTTGAGAAATGGACTTTTTATATGAAATGTTTCAGACAAGCACCTCTGTACCGAGATAGTAATAATTTGAAAATTGAAATAATTGAAAATGGGATGACTCTATCCAAAGTGAGCAGGAAGCTTTGCTGTTTAGATTGTCATCTGACGTTGCTTTGGTTATTGATAAATTGCTTAATCGTGCCTAATTGATCGCTTTCAGGAGTAAATGAATATAGGTATAGGAATATACCTATATAGGAAGAAGGAAGTTTTGTAAGTCTAATTTATGGATTTCACATTTTAGAGTGATAAAATGAATATCTCAGTTCTGTACATCACGTTGGCCTCTAAAGATATGCCTGACTCTTTAGTCCATCACATTAACTATAGCAAGGAGACATATGAACTCATTTCCAACATCAGCTACAACTCTCTAAGTCAGTGTCTTGCCCCCAACAACCTGGGTCCTCATTTTAGCGATTTCAGAAGGATGGAAAGCTGAGTCAATCTTGAGTCGGTCAGGATCGAACTCCTGGCAGTGGGCAGAATCAGCCTGCGATACTACATTCTAACCACTGTGATAGAATAGAATAGAATAGAATAGAATAGAATAGAATAGAATAGAATAGAATAGAATAGAATAGAATAGAATAGAA
>JANHFL010006016.1:68183-79114 GCA_032468155.1 Oxyrhabdium leporinum
ACACACACACACACACACATATATATATATATATATATATATATATATATATATATATTCCTGTCCATGTCTATACTGTGTGTATGTGTGTACACACACACACACACACATACATATACATATATATAGATATACACACACACATACACATATACATACATACACACACACACAGGACACTATAGACATGGACAGGAAAGTATCGCAGAAGTACGTGTGTGTGTGTATCTCACATATTTTCCTGTCCACTTTTGGTCAAAAACTAAAGAAAGTAGATGTGTTAAAATATTAAAAATAAGAAATGATGTAGGGTCTCTTGCTTGGACGGAGGCTTGGACTAGATGACCTACAAGGTCCCTTCCAACTCTGTTATTCTGTTATTTCAATGGAACAGAAAACACTTTATTTTGCAGGAAAGCACACACACACACACACACACACAAAGCATTGAAAACCTCATATCACAACTAGTTCTACACGGTGAACACATTATTTTCCCCAAAGTTATCCATCCTAGATCTAAAGCACAATAACAGCATTTCATCACTATGGGGTACTCTGTGACTAGACGATCTATTCTCCAGACACTGGCTCCTATTTTAGCATCACTGCTTGTCCTGTATTTGTTTAAGTTTAAACTGGGCTGCCTCCAACTGAAGAAAAACACACTGACAGAGAGGTACTTCTTGGAAAAGCAAAAGGCCACCCTACACTTCTCATCTGGGGCAGGAAACTAAGGAATAAGTTGCTTAGAATGTGATAGCTTACGCTTTTCCTCCCACGGTAAGCAATGAATGGCTCCAACAGAAACTCAAAAAAAATGTGGGACTGTTTTCAGTGTATTATTCATATATTTTCAAAACTGGCTTCAATAGGAATTTAGTCTATTAGTACAGGCTGAACAGAATTCATTTCCAGGGGCACATGGCAGTTATGAGGGAATGAATGAATCCCCAACCTTTTTAATGTGCAAAAAAAAGGCTCAGGGCTTCAGCCGTGGACACATTTTTTTTTACTTGCCACCCCACAAGAGCCACTATCCATTCCTCACTGAAATTATATAAATTGCATTTCCCTCTTAATTTTTTTAATTATTCAGATGATTTCTAAATACGCTGAAATACGTTTGCCCAGAGATATGTAGGATAGATTTTTTTAAAAAAAAACCCCACGTTTCAATGAAAGGAAATTAAAATGCAACCATGTCAATATATATATATATATATATATAACCATCAAAATAAACATTACGGAAAACAAATAAGAGAGAAGCAACCATGTTTAAAAACAGAGACAACTAGACACACCGTTGAAGCAAGGTCCAAGATAAATTAACTTTAGGAAATTTTTGAAAAACCGATTAGGATGTTTTTGGAGAGGACATCCACAGCGAGGAGCCCCTCACCTTGCTGTCATTCAGCAGGACACTTGGAAAAGGTCAATGGAAGATTATGCCAGCATTTGAGTAGGCGCATGTATCCAGAAGCAATTCTTCAGTAAATCCTCACACTATGAAAGGTTTTGAAAGGACTGAACTTTAAGACTTAGGCAGAAAGCTCAGCTGTCACTCAGTTGAGTGAAAAGAATGGACAGAGCAGGATTTGCTGATCACATCTTGAAGCAGGTAAGCTAAGCATATTGTAATTTAAAGGTGGGGTACTCAACTTCCCAAATATATTGCCCAGTTTCCATTTATTCCCTGATATCATACTATGCCACCACCTTCAATTGGACCTGAAAGTTGCTTAAAAGATGACGAGGATATCAAAGTTCTCTGTCATATCTCTCTCCCTGCATGTTTCCCTGCAAGCAGGTGCCAAACTCCATTCAAAAGCGATCTAGAAAATGCATTTCACCTGAGAGTACCCGCACTTGGTTAGCAGCCAAGTTATCTGACCTCCTTGCTCAGGTCGTAGTTCAATATTCCTTCTTTATCATCTCTTTTAATGAACTGGAACTAAATCTTGGTCAATGAGGACTATACTATCTGCAAGACTCCACCTATTATTCCTTGCTGGGTGTAGTCAGCAAACAGCCATTGTGCTTAATAACATACCTTCTTGTTCACATCCACCCTTAGTCCTAAAATTTAATGAGTTACATGACAATATGGTTAAATAAAATATAAAAATATAGAGTGCTCTGGATTTTTAAAATTGACTAGTCTACTTTCATTATGATACCCAGTAATTCTGAAAGACCTTGTTCTTAAAACCTCTTGCAAATGTGGCCCAGTGTGCTGCAAGATATTCCACTATATTTTTCTTAAGCAACTTTGAAAAAAACCATGGAAAAACTGCCAAATGAAACTGTAAGTATGTAGTTCCTTGCTACAATCCCTGCACAGGATAAACTAGAATGATGATTTCTTGCTTCTGGTTTCTTCTGTATTTGCATCTCAATGAAATATAACCATCACCTCTTGTCACACAGATTGTAATAAAGTAGTTGGAATGAAACATTCAATCATTTCTTCTACTCTGCTATTTAAATTATCAGCCAGGTTTTTTTTACAATCTGATCACTCAACAGAGGCAGTCCTATAAATTGGCTCTCCATAGCATATATATTTTAAATCTCTTGGAAATTTTGTAGTTAATGCCTGCTAATACCCAGTATCTAACCAGTTTATGGTTTACCATTAACATTTTACAAGCAGATTATCTGTCATTGTTTTAACAGGAAATTCCAAGATACTTAAGAGCATGGAGAGTTAAAGAAGATGGTGTACTGCACTTTGCTAAACAATTATGTTGCTGTATATAGTTGTTACACTTTAGATCAAACAGCTCTCTACTGAAAAATTGCCCTGGCATTATATTCTAATTCTGAATTACTTCAGTCCAAATATAAAAATATAAGAAGGCAGACAGATTGAAAAAAAATGCTGGATAGCAGATGAAGTCTTTGATGATATATATTACAGTATATTTACATTGTTTAAATGTGCACGTGCAAATGTGTACACAGTTAATTCAAACAAAACCTATACTAGTGGGAATAAAGTTCTCTTCTTTATTCAGACAATGGCACCCTCAACCAATTTTTGCAAAACCAACAAGTATTTGATGTCCTGAAAAGCAAATATGTGTCAGCTATTGGTCATTACTATACAAGACATTAATAACCGGCAGTGAAAACTGTTCAGAAATAATTCCCATTGGTTTAAAAGATCTGGCCTAGATTAGAAAAACTATTTTCTTAAACCTTTTTAAAGTAGATTCCTATCAATAGTTTTAGTGTTAAAGCAGAAATCCAGATTCCATAAGAAGAAAGACCTAACTTGCTCCAAACTATTGATGGCTCACAAAGCAATCCATTTAACATAATCTCCCCCACCTCCCAATTAATTCAAAACAATCAAAATATAAGAGATCCACGTAAGTAAAATCTACAATGTACCTTCACTTCTCTCATTAAAAGGCAAATACACATGTATTAATGCAAGTCAAAAGATTAAAGCAACTTACCTTTGACTGAGGCTGAATATGTGGAAATGATGCATGGGAAAAGCACAGTAAGAAGAACCATGGCTGGCTCACATAAGGTACAAATTATCATATTGGAAATAAGGAAATTGTGAAGTGAACTGCTCTGATTGAAATAAAATCTACAAAGAAGTCTTCTATCTGCCACAACGGTGTTTATCTAGATGTAGTAAGAGTCAGATTCCAAATTCCACACTTGGGTACTAAGTTCGTTAAAGGGCTTTCTAGTTAATTATTGAAAACTGAGGTAATTTGTGTTTCAATATTTTATTCTTTTCTTAAGCTTTCATTACTACGTGTTTGTACAAAGATGTACAAACGTTAGCCAGTGTATTATATGTACATTTGCTCAACTCCCTTTAAACTTTGTAGATGCAGTGAGAATTATTGCAGAAGACATATGATGGATAAATCTCATGAGAAAATAGTCTTTTAAATATTTGCACTGTGTGGCATTATCTCTTTAAGAACTTTAAAACATAGTTTGTCCTTGCTATGTTTTTGCCCTAAATGCTTTTATCATGCCACTGTCTTACTCCTAATTTTTAACAGAAAACAGAACCTTTGAAAAACTGTTTTCACTTGTTTGCAGCATTCCTGGAACCAAATTATAGTCAGAGTACATTCTCTTGTTTAATTGTAACAACTGTACAGAGTTGCTATGAGTCAGGAAGCATAAACATTTTATCATGGTCAGCCAGATGTTTAGATTGGATTTGGCATTTTTATTCACCTGTTAAGTCTTTCCCAAGGACCTGGGATAGGCACACGGTGTTGTTTGGTGGTATTAAGGTATTGCAGCAGGATGTAAACTGTTCCAAGTAAAACTGCAGTATTATTATTTGTTCACAATAATGTGAAGGCACAGGTGCCATTTTTTAAACTGGCGTTGGCACTGAGTTCTTCCCAAGACTTTAGGATTACAGGTAGTCCTTGACGTAAGATCACAACTGAACCATATTTTTTAATTGCTAAGCAAGACAGTTGTTAGAATGGGTTTTGCCCCATTTTAAAACAGTTCTTGCCACAATTGTTAAGTGAATTACTGCAGTTGTTAAATTAGTACTGCAGATGTAAAGCGAATCTGGTGTCCCCAGTGACTTTGCTTGTCAGAAGGTCACAAAAGGTGATCATGTGAACTCAGAACACTGCAACCATCATAAATACGAATAAGTTGCAAATCATCCTAATTTTAATCATACGATCATGGGGATGCTGCAATGATCATAAGTATGAAAACCATTCATAAGTCGCTTTTGTACGTTTTTTGTAACTTCAATCAGTAAACAAATGGTTGCAAGTTGAAGACTATCTGTATTATGTTGATGTATTATGGTGTTAGGGATATTGTCACAGAATGTAAATTCTTCCAAGTAAAATTGCCTACTGAAGTGGAAAAGCCTCTGGTTTGGTCCAGCATTACTCAAGCCAAAATGCTTTCTAGTCCACAATCAGGTTTTCCACATTGATCAATAGCTAAAAGAAAATTCAAAATATGATATAGGTGGGGTAGGGTTGGGGGAACCATTTTCCCCATCCAATTGTTTCTAACAACTCGTATCCAGAGGCATAACAAATACCACTTTTAGATTTTTCAGGACATGTCTATTTTAGTTCTGAGTTGGAAGATATTGTAGCTTCTATTAATTCAAAGGTAAATTAGAATGCATTATTCCAGGGAACATCAAAGTGCCTTTTGAGAACAAACAGATTCCTATTTCCAGGATTGCTATTCATACAAATGGTACTGTTCTCTTTGACCTAAACAAGCATTTCCTTTCAATACACTTCATTTGAGTCTTGCTGGTCAGCGTTCCAGGGTTAAAGTCCTATCACTGTCATAAATTTCCAGAGTCCAAGACATAAAATTCCTTCCATTATCATGTAATGAAGATAATTAGTTTCTTTGACCAAACGGATGTTTTTTTTTTTAAAAAAAGAACAAGTCTTATTCTGCTCTTCTCACAAGCCTCATTTGGAATGCTTATTGGGGAAAATGTTATTTATAAACTTGTCCTGCATATACTACCATCAATACAAAACATTTGGCAACTACTTTCCAGCCAAGCAAGAAAAACCTAGTGCCGAAGAGAAAATCACTATGCATTACAGTAATTAGTGTGGGTAATATTTTTGTCAGGAACATATCACTGTGGTCATGCAAACAGGCATGGACCTTTTCAAACATACACTCACACATTTCTCTTCTTTGCCCTTTTGCTTCTGTCCCAGTGACCCTCTGCCAATCATTGCTGCCCATTGGCAGAAACCACGTTGTTTAATTTCCTGCTATAAATAGCATTCTCATCAGTCACCCACTGAAAGTCAGAGCTCCAGAGATTGCATGTTTTCTGACTGAGGCATCTGCATGGCCACACGCCATTAATCCAATTTGAGATGCATCCTTTTGATTGCAACGATCAGTAAGCTGTCATGCCCTTTTGTAATAATCTGGCAATTGCAATTTATCTTTTTATAATTATATATCCATCAGTCTTCAAAGATCCAATGGTTAAAAAATGTGATGCGTCATGCTGAGTTCTATAAGAAACCTATTCATATATCAGCTTGCTATGCAGCAATATTTTCTATGAAGGTGTATTTTATATTAATTTTCGTTTTCAGCCTGCTTCTGCAACCTAATGAAATAAGCTAAATGCTCTTCGTTGAAAACATTCGAATGGGAAGGTGTCTTGTGTAACGTAGGCTCACTAATCAGACATTAATGCTGCGGATTCAAAAGCCAGAATGCATTTTTGAAATCCTCTCAACTCTCTATTGTCCATTAGTGTCTTATCAACTATGTACATCAAAAGCACGTGCACTAAATCGCATCTGCATTATTGAACCAGATGCGAAATACTTAGTCAGTTCCCGCGGACAAAAGTTTGTAGGTCAATACATTTAAAAGACGCCATGGTCTTTTTAAAATAAGTAAATAAAAATGATTTAACACCCTCCCAAAGGACAACATACAGTATTACAAACGCAAAAGCGAGTCGGGGAGGAGCTTTCCAGCCATAACCCCGCCTACTAAGTCACGAGACTGAGATATTGCGTCATTAGTCCGCGTCGAAGGGTGCCACTGCGGTCTCGGGTGTCAGCGGCGCGTGCGGAGGGAAGGGCTAGCCCGGCTTCCTGGTCCTTCGGCGGGGGCCATTGATCCTGGTTCGTGCGCTGGGTTGCGAGGTAAGATAGAGAGAGAGAAAAAACCCTTCCTCCTAGCTCGGTCGGTGGGGAAGTCACGTTTCTCCTCAGCCTTCCTCCCCAACGGTCTCAGCAGTCGAGCCCGATTTTGCCCATCTTAGAGTTACCTGGCAGCCATGTTGGCTGGGGCACCACGGGAGTTGTAGTCCCGCCGTGGTTTCCTAAGGCTCCGTGCGGGGCCAGGCTGAATCTCTCAGCTCCTTTTCTTCCCCGAAGCGACTCAAGGCGGATACGCTTCGGAGCGAGTCCGTCAGAAATGCTTTGAGCCTCTGTTACGAAGGACCTAAAAGAAGGAAAAAGCCACTCGAGTTAACCGAGGGGGCAAAAGAGGCGCCTTCTGGTACCTCAAGCACGGTCCCTTCTGTAGCGCGACGAGGCTCCCTGGGCAAAATGTGAGCGCTCCTTTGAACTGAAAGGAGCCTATACTCTCCGGGGGAACAGCGGGGCCGATAAAATCCGAATTAAGAGCATTGAGATCAGCCCAGGGTGGAAAGCAAAAAATAGCTCGCAAAAGAAACAACGTGGCTGATAAATCCTCTTTTCCAAGTCGGTGCTTTCAAAATTTGTTGGGCCGACGCTTCTAACTGAGAATTCTGGGACTTTTATTCCAACAAATGGAAATTATTATATACTAGATTATTCTGTTCTCTCCTTATCCATGCAATTCTCCCTCTTTATGTCAGTGTGATTTATACCGCTTTATGAACCGTTAACTGTGATTTGTTTTTCGGAATAATATTCAGGATGTAATTACATATTTTGAAACCAATATTTAAAATAATAGAACCAGGGCATCTCACTTCATTTCTGTCTCTGATTATTTTAGTCTTTTGAGGGGCCATCCCTTTCTTCATGTCTAATTCAATAATAACCCACATAGGAGTGGAGCCTGGGCATGTCTTTTGACATTCACAACTCAGATTAATTTCTACGGATCTTACGAGGCATAAGGCATGCTGACTTTGGCCATTAAATTTTTTTTGAAACTTTCAGAGTTCAATGGATAACACTCATAATTTGAAAAGGAAGCAAAGGGAACTTAAACCCGTCCTTCCAACTTCATCTCTTCAATATATGTTAGAATTAGAAGACCCAGACTTCCTAATAAAAAAAGGATAAAATTGTGAGCATCCTTAGGCTGCTGCTGATTTTGTTAAAATGACATGACTGGTATTTTACCACATTTTATCATTCTCTCTCCCTCCCCTTCCCTCCCCCCCCCCAATGTAGAAGGGTGGGGCTTGATGCTTCTATTAGACCTGCAAGATTGACTCCCAGACACTGCTGGACAAAATTGAAAGTCATGGTTTCTTGCAATTTAAATTGCTTCAAGGAAATATATTCCTTTAAAGCAATGGAATAAACTATGGGCATTTTATATCCTATTATTGTCAGTTTGATGCAAAGCATTTGAAAGAAGTTCTTTGCCAATTGCAGCATACGTTTGCACACCATCTTTGAAAGCTGCCTGTGGTTGTCTGCATGCTTGTATACCATCCAGGAGAGGTAATTGTTTTGCGTTTTTCAATGTTGCTAAGTACCTTTTTCTAAGGCTTTGTACAAATTTGTTTTTTTTAAGATTTGGGGATTTTTTCATTTCATTGAGTTTTATAAAGTGTCAAGACTATATTTTGCAGCCATATAAACTCTTCACTATTATTTTCTTCACTGATATTTCATGAGATTGTTTGTGATTTCTCTCCTAAATGTAATAAAATGGAGTCGCAATCCAGATAATTTTTAAACTGAAAATAATACAATGGCTATCATATGGTTGCAAAATAGAATGTATGATATATCAGGGTAACTAATACCAGTAAATGTTCCTGTTTTATTACAATCCCCCAAAATACTATATCCGCCTTGGGCCATCTATTTGTTTATTTCAATCACAAATGTCTTGAATTTATACTATTTCTTGTTTATTGGCATTTTATGTGTTTGTGTATGCATTTTAATACAACTTATGAAATAAGGATTTTTTTTCCTTCATAATTTGTATATTAGGCAGAGAGCCTTTGCCTGACAAGAATTTTAAAAAAATATATTTAGGCACAATTTTTAAATAATATTATATATTCTGTTTGGCTTGAGCTTTCTAATAATCAAATTGTGTTTTTTTCTTTGAAGCTCATGTCTTCAGGAATGCCACCAGAAAACTTTAAAACAACCAGCATTACTGATACAGAAGAAAGGGTGAAGTGCAATGTTGATAAGGTAGAAATTAAAGAATTGCCACTGGAAAAGATGGAGAATATTGAAACTATGTCAAAAAGACAAAGAAAGAAGCTAATAAAGCAGAAACAATGGGAAGAACAAAGAGTCTTGCGCAAGTATGGCCTGTTTCTTATAAAAAGGATGGATTTTGTGATTAGGCACTTTGGGGCTGATTCATTTTATTGCTGCCTAGTTTCTTCCATGAAAATGTTCAGAACTAAGCCTGAGAATTATATGAGCTCATCCTGCCCTTTTCTCTGCTTCCTTTATACTGGAGAGGAGTGAACAGATGTATAATCTCTCTTATCCTGCATGATAAAAGACTTCTAGGAAACTCTTATAACCTATCTTATTTCACACTGTATAAGTGGTTTCTTATTGGACAAATGAAATAATAGGCTATATATAAATACCTACAAATCTTTTTGTTTTCTTCTGGCCTTCTTTTCCACATTTCAAACAAGCTTTTTTTCTTCATGACTCATTATTCATTACTCTTGATACATGTATTCTTCTTGAGAATTACATGCCAGCATCCAACATTTTAAAAGCACATGCTTTAGCAGATAATCAACACTTATCTGTAATTATCTTTAAAACAACATTATGGAAGAATATAATAATCAGCAGATAATGGCCCATGTTATACCACTGAGTAATATAGTGATGTTTTGTCTCCAACATTTCAGGCAAAAACGTAAAGAAAAACGCTTGAAGAGAAAAATGGAGCGCCAATCTCAGCTGGAATCAAACAGTGAAGGAAGTATCAGGAAACATTTGCGTAGGGATATTGTTCCTAGTGCACTTCGGCTTGTAATAGACTGCAGTTTTGACAATTTAATGGAATTAAAGGTAAATGGAAATGATACTTAAGAAGCAATTCCAAGTATCTGGATGGATGGATGGATGGATGGATGGATGGATGGATTGAAAGATTCTATCAAGTCATTGTCAGCTCGTTGCAATCATTTAGATTTTGTAGTTATTCTCCAAAATTCCCAAGATATAGGGAATCTGCAGTTAATGATTGCAGACTGTGACTGTTCGAAATTACAGTGATGTTTTAAGATGGCAGGGAAGCTTGTAAATTATTCCCGCCACTTTTTTTTCCTGAGGAACTCTGCTACAGAGCTCATGCTCTTTTAGTGTGAGGTCAAGCTCAACCCCTTCCCCCACCTAACCATACTTGGGCCTTGCAGCAGCACCCTCTTCCCACTCTCAGGCACTTGGACCTTGCCACAGCATCCCCTCTTCTCTCCAGCTCACATGCATTTGTGCTTTGCATCAGCAACCTCTCTTGCTCCCACACATTCGCACCTTGCAACAGCATACCTTCCCAACCTGCATGCAATGACAGCAGCTCTCCTTCCCACTCAACATGCACTCACAGCTTGCTACAGCAGTCTATCCCAACCCCGTACACACTCATGCCTCACAGCAGCACCCTTCCATCTTGCCTCACTCCGGCTTGCATTTCACAGCAGTACCTCATCCCCATCCCATAAGCACTAATTTAAGTACCCTTCCATCTTGCCTCACTCTGTAATACTCGCCGTCCTTCCTGCAAGTCCCCAGGGACTTGAGACTTCCTGCCAGCTTCTACACTGACTTTGGGGGAGGCTCGTCTCATGACCCTCACTTAACAAGGGTAATAAGGCCTGCTAGGATTGCTGTCGCTAACAAATGCAGTCATGTGACATTGCAATTTGTGACCACATTGCTTAGAGATGAAAATTAATATCTGAAATGAATTCATTCAAAAGAATTTTTGGAAAATGTTAAAAACTTGAGAAATTAATGTAGAATTAATGAATGAACAGGACCGAAGAAGTAAGGTTTAACGTAATACAAAATGTATGGTACATTTTTGTGTGTATGCCTTTGAGTCAGCACTGACTCTTCACAATTGTCTGGACTAATCCCTGCAGTTGCCTTAACAAGAGTTTTGGAAATGTCTTGCCCTTTTTTTTTTTTTTTTTTTTTTAATTTATATACCGCCCCATTCCGAGGACTCGGGGC
>JANHFL010006017.1:0-11465 GCA_032468155.1 Oxyrhabdium leporinum
AAACTACAAACAAAAATAGAAATAGGAAATTAAGGGAAGGAAAAGGAGAGGGGAAAAGGTTTGAGCTGGGGGGGGGGGAGGGAAGCATTAACTTCAGACTTGTTTAGCACAGTACAAAATAAAAACACTCCAGCCTCAACTTTTTGCTTTTGCACATTAATATATAACTAGCCATTTCTATAACGACAAATCTATCTGATTGGCAATACCAAAGTCAGAGTTTCTTTTTTTTTATCACAAGCACAAAATCCATAAGTGATATCCAAGTGAAAAACATACTTAAATATATTCTGCTCTTTGAATAAAATAATCAATTTAACCATTGCTGCATTATCTTCCTTTGTATGGAAATAGTATGTATTTCTATTTGCACCTAATAATCTTTGTGAACTATCTCCATCAATTCTCCTAACCTTTGATATGGTGGGCCCAAGAGTTACATCCTAGTATCTGTACAAATCATTTTGAAGCTCTTCCTAGCCATTTTAGCTTCTAAGAAGCCACAGTACCTACTTTCATTGTTTTGCATACAGGTAATCCTCAACTTACAACCACAACTGGGAGTAGATTTTCTGTTGTTAAATAAGTCATTCCGATTTTATGAGCTTTTTTGCCTCCCTCGTTGACTTTGATCGTTGGGAAGGTTACAAATGGAGATCACGTGACCCCAGGACACTGCCACTCTTGGTAAATACATACTGGTTGCCAAGTGACTCTTGGGATGTTTATAACTCTTGGGTTATAAAAGTGAGGATCAGCCATAAGTCACTTCTTTAGTGCCGTTGTAAGGTTGAATGGTCACTAAACTAATGGTGGTAAGTCAAAGACTTCCTGCATTGCTGCTTCTGTCCGTTGTACACACATTTAGCTGTTTTCATTTCTTTCTCATTTTTCAGTCTCAAACGTCATGTATTAATCTGGGAAACAGAAACCCAAAGTTATATACTGTATGATTGATTGTTATGGGTGTAAAGGGAGAGTTTCCCCTTTTCTAACCTTTTCCTTCTGTGTGCTGTATATGCTGTCTGAAGTTTTTATCTCATGATGTTTCTGTGTACCTGAATTATCCTGTCCCCTGTAAATATAAATGTTAAATATATTTATTTATATAAAACTGCAAGTTCGTGTCAGTGTCTCTGACTTCATTTGGACACTTGCAGTACAATTCCCTATATACATATACAGATCTTCTAAACAGCCCCAATGTATATGACTCTGGGCAGAGAGCACAGGTATACCAGTAAAAAATTAACATATCTTAAAATCCCTTAAAACGTGGCAGCTCAAAATCACAGTAAAAACAATCACCAAATTGATAAGGGTAGATGTCCACCTATACATGACTCATTGAAATAAAATCGTTTTGAGGGCATTATTGAATACAAGGAGGGTGGGTGCCAAATGGAATGAGGGAGCATAATCTATAAGGCAAGGGCCCTAAGAAGAGGGCCTGACTCCCAGTTTAAATCATCTTAAGCTCCCATGGGTGAGAAATTCAAAACGTGCCTTCCTCGATGTTCAAACTGGATGGGCAGAATTGTATTTGGATAGTCCCTGATCTCTCCTGGTAGTAAGGCATACTCTATGAAGTTATTATTTGTTTAGCCAGTATTTTGATACTAGGGCTGGGTTTGCATATCCATAGTATCCCATAATATATAAACAAACCACACACACACACACTATATGGCTACCCATCTCCAACAGTTCAGAATGACTAACAACAAAAAGTACAAAACAAATAGGCCACCTGGACCTGAAATTAAAAAACAAACCAAAACAGAAACAACCATCAATACAACCATTTCAATACAACCATTTCACAGGCTTCAAAAGACACTCTGAGACCATGCTGAGGACACAAGTGTGTTGTCAGATGTGTTGTCAGGATGTGTTGTCAGATGTGTTGTCAGGACTTTGCAACAGGTTTGCAAGATAACGCCCATTTTGTGTTATACTAACTGCCAATAAACTTCCAAATTCAGTTCAAAGTACAACATTAAGCAATTCCAGGTTACATGGCTGAGATAGGATCATTCTCCAATTGGATTCTACTTCACACATCCTGTGACAGAATCTAGAGAAAACCTGCTAAAGATACCATTTTGTGTAACTTGGGAGGTGTGTGGTCTAGAAGGGAGGCCTTCTTTGTGGTTGTCCCATGCTCTGGACTACACTTTTCCCATAGTTTTAAACTCCAAAATCATGATTATTATTTCTTAACACAGTATTCTGATTATCTAGAAATAAATGATAGATTTCATGTGTGTCTGGCCATATACATGTGTGCACAGGTTTGTGTGTCTGTGTGTGTTGCCAAGATCTGACTTCAAGGCCACTTTAGCAGGCCGCTTTGAAACAGTCACACTCTCTTACCACAGTCCCCTCACAGTTTTTATGAGGGGACTATACTATGGTTTGTCACACAGTCAGCCAGATGTTTAGACTAGATTAGCTATCCAACTCCCAGTAATGCTGAGAAGATGGAATACTGTGTTATATATGCTTGTTTGAGCTCTGGAGCAAATGTAAGTTATATATCTAATAATTAAAATAACTGCAGAGTAATTTAAGGTAGACAACTGACTTGCATCTATTCCTTCTTCAGTGAGGTGACTTTCTTGTTGCTCAGTTACATTAAGCCACTTTATGACTTCTCTTTGGCATCTGCTAGATTAATTTGATTAAAACTGGTTAATGAGGCACTAGAAATCAGTAATTATTTGTGAAGAGTCATGAGTAACAAGCCACTGCTATATTAATTTGCTTCCATTAAGGGACATGCAATAAAATATGGCTGTTGAAGGATGTGACTAAGTTTGAAACAGGATAGTTCAATGTTTCTCAATCTTGTCAACTTTACGACATATGGGTATCAACTCCCAGAATTCTCCAGCTAGCAAGCTGACAGGAGATTTTTGGGAGTTGAACTCCACACATCTTAAAGTTGACAAGGTTGAGAAATACAGGAGATAATGTTTTACTGTTATGGGTTCACAGAGCGAGGCATCAAACTCTTTACACTGTTTCTCAATGTGTCAACTTTGTGACCTGTGGGCTTCAACTCCCAGAATTCTGCTTGGGAATTCTGGGAGTTGAAGTTCGCATGTCTTAAAGTGGCAAAGGTTGAAAAACACTGCTCTACTATATTCTTAGAAAAGCTTCTCTTTTTTCAACACATATAGCACAAAAGAATGCTGACCTTTCCTCTGCAACACTTCCTTTAAAAAAACGTTGGGAACTGTGTTCTTAATTTATAACAGCATAATTATAAGGTACCATATAGATATCACACACAGAAAGATCAAAGCACACAATGTAGTTTCCTGAGGATGGGCTCCAGCACCAGTCTGAAAGCTCAGAAGACAAAACCTCTGGTCCCAGATTGGATCCTGTATATGGCCTGTTGTGAGGAATGAATATCAAAAGGAAGCAAAAATAGTTATGTATAACATCTGCTGTTATTTGGAACTGAGAGCTGAATATGTCAGGAAAATCATAATAATTTGAACATGTTGGAAATGGATACATAAGAAACACAAAAAGATAAAGTCAGGAATGAATTTTGATATAGGAATAGTTCATAAGGATAAAAAGGAATAAATTAGATTTAGCTGTAAAAATCTTCTCTTTTCCTTATTTATTGCCTTCGCTCCTTTGGCTCACTATTTCTTGCTCCTTTTCTTTGCATGATGTTGCTAACTCCAAAATGAAATAGTATGAAGTAGACGTGTTTCCATGTGTGAGATATATAAACTAAAAAATATTTGTGTGTGAACTCATATTTTGTTCTACATGACAAGAAAAATAAAGGACTGACAATTTCACTGCTATTATTAGTATTTTTTATACATGTTATTTTTGGTTAATAATAATAATTGGTTTATGGTTGTTGTAAGAATTATGTCTTGATAGCAAACGTAAAGTACTTTCATTAGAGGTATGTGAGCCAAGGAATGGATGAAGCAAATTCCCCTTCAAAGTTTTCTGCAGACTTTGGTATAACTACTATGAAGCCCAAAGTGTGAAGTAGATAACCACTTTCTGTGAAGGTTCTGCATGGATTTTTTTAAGATTGAGGATTAGTTGTTTATAATTTTATTAAGCTAATATCTATGAGATAAAGGCTTACTAAGCAAGGTGCTTTCTTGAATAAGTAGTAAGACTATTCTTTTATTGATTTAAAATATTTATATGCAAATATTTATATTCTGTTCTTTATCAGTACAATTTACATAGCCAGAATCATGAAAAGAAAAACAGAATAGAAACAGTTAATTATATGCCTGACGAATGTTAATCATATCAGCAATGTCCTTAATAGAAAGCACAAGCTGTTTTTTGCTTTTTTGTGCCCAAAGAGCTAATCACACTGGGATGAAATATTCCTCAGATAGCTTGGACTCATGGCACGAGTGACTTTAAAGATGATAATCAACACATTGAATTGAATCTGGAAGCAAACTGGCAACCATGCAGTTCATGCAACAGTGGTGTTATACTGGCCAATCTAGGAGCCCCTAGAACTGTCCACACTGCTGCATTCTATGCCAGCCCCAGCTTCTGAATACACTTCAAGGGTAGTCCAATATAGAGCATATTGAAGTAGTCCAAACGTGATATGACCAAGGCATGAGTGATTGAGCCCTGGGCCTCATGATCCAGGAAAGTGTGTGCAACTGGCACAGAACGTGAAGTTGTACAAAGACTCTTATAACCACAACTACTACTTGCTGTTGAAACAGGAGTCATGAGTCCAGGAGAACTCCCAGATTGTGAGGCTTCAGTGGAAACCTTTTGTCTCCCTTCCAGACCCTCACAGCCTCCAGGTACCACAAGAGAAAACAACAGCAATTCTTGCATTACCCCAGGATGGAGATACAACTGATGTCTACTTTAGTTTCCCAGTTGCCAAATTCAGTGTTTCCATGCTGGTTTCCCAAAATAGATTTTCATCACATCTTTTATGATTCAACAATGATTGCCAATTGTTCAATATTTTTATTTCACTAATCTAAGTATTTGCCCACAAAATTTTACCACATTCATGTTGAACTTATTCAAGCAGATCTTTTATGATAATATTTTTTGTAGGCAGCTGAACTATTTATTATTCAAGTTCTTTGTAAAAGTATCCAGATTCATTGTTCTAACGACTGCTGAGTGGAACATAGTATTGGGCAGTGAGCTGAGGTTTATTTCTCCCCTTTATTTTCAGTTTGTTGTTTGCAAAATATGGAAGATTATTTGCAATGAATACTTTTAGAACGTGTTGGCTAGCAACCATGACTCCATAGATGACTCCAGCAATATGTGAGGTTCACAATATGTGTGAATATGTGCGTTTCATCACCATTATTTTTTCCATTTTTTGTGTTTTAGTTGATGCTCTAGTTTCACAGAGATTGATGATGTGGTAGTTGATTTCTCTGAGTCATTCCATGAAATGGTTTTGGCACATAACTCTAAAGTACATTTGTACTTGTAGGAGAGAATATAGAATTTGACCTTGAGCAGTCCATAGAATTTGTTTTTCTTCTCTTTTTATATATATATATATTGCTCTATATATTTCTATATATATATTATATATCTTGTTCTGTAAGTTGACACTGCCCTGTGTCTCCTTTAATTTACCCTTCAAATCTGTTGTTTTTTTGTTCTAATGTAGGCAGGTGGTTTCTCCTTGCTAGCCCTAAAGCAGGTGCAACTCTGATTTTTTCAGCCTTCCACATTTTCCCTGTTGATCTTTTGCTTGTCCTTTGCTTAGCCTTTTGTGGTGGTTGATCTAGACCTTGCCATAGGGTGTTTTCCATGGCCACCAGTTGGAGGAATTGATAAAATACATATTGTGCTTTTTGCTCTTAGAAGTTAAATGATCAATAGAATCAATGCTATGAACTAGTGATAACATCTGAAATGTCTTCAGTCATTCCACAAAGGCTCAGGATCATAACAGTATGCCAATAAAAGTCCCATTTTTCCCAGTCATTTTCTACCACTCCAGCCAGGTGCTCTACAGTGTGTTAGACTCTACAATCACATCTTTTCAAGCATGGCTGGAGTATTTATTTAATTTTAGAAGTGTATGAGGCTGCCCAATTTTGTAACTTTAGTCATTATAGACCATGCTGATTAGGAAAATGATGGGAATGCAAGGGGAGGGTACAGAATAAGTAAAGGCTATTCTAATAGGACTTTTCACACAACAAGCTGATTTCTTACAATTGTATAAAACCCAAATTGGTATGTAAAGTAGCGTCTAAGTTCACAAGATAAATGGGGCACAGATATTGTGGCTCGGCATGTTGTTAACTGGGATTTTGCTATTCAGTAACTATTTTAAAATAGTGACTTAACTAAATGTGTGGACACAGTCTATATTTAACAGACAGGGCTGCTTTTCTTATGCATGGTTCAGATAATTAAGTGAAGTCATTATAGGAGAGCCGTCTTAGTCCACGGCAGCCAAGACACTCCGTTTGCACGTGATGAAATGAGCTGTTATGTCGCAGAATCTTATGCCGTTTAATACAATTTATTCGCCTGGGAAGCCGTTTCCAGATGGAGTTAAGTGACTAAATCATAAGCCATTGAAGCCACACGCTTTGAAATAGAAGGTCGGGCGAAAACGGCCTCCAAAACTCGCCAAAGCAGAGCGCGATCGGTGACCTCACTGGCCAAACCCTCCCCTTCCAGGCTGCCCACGAGACTAGGAAGAACGAAAAAGGGGAGTTTGCGGACGGCCCCTGAGAGGTTGGCCGGGGACGAGGGAGCTCGTCGAGAGCAGGTCCGCTTTTGACGCTCCGAAAAACGGATTTTGCAGAGAGCCCCTGAAGGCCCCGCTTTCCCCGCCCTCGCCGGCTCCTCCCCCTCCGTTTGCCGGTGCTTCGAGCCTCGGGAGCGGCCAGGAGGCTATAAGGGAGCGTAGGGGCTCGTCGGGCGGCTGACTCTTTACTCATGCAGCGCCGTCGCCGAAGGGGGGGAGCCGCGCGGAAGCACCGAGGGAGCAAGTGAGGAGGAAGGACCCCCCGCTGCTCCGCCGCCGCTCCCGAGTCAGCCGTCCCCTCAGTTAGCGCCGCCGCCGCCATCCATCTATCTCCCTCCTCTTTCTCCTTCTCGCCTCAGTCGGCTCGCCTGGAAGCGAGGCGAGGAGGGGGCGGACCATGCGCTGGAAGCGGAGCCCTTGGAGGCCTGTTGGCTGGCGGCTTCCCCGGCGATCGTTGCTGGCCGCTCTCTTCTTTTTCTCACTCTCCTCCTCGTTCCTCTACTTCGTCTATGTGGCGCCCGGCATTGGTAAGGGTCGCGCCGTGCGGTTGGGTAAAAGCGGCTCAGTCGTCTCCGGGTTGGCGAGGGAGGGGCGGCGCGCCGCGCCCGGGAGAGAGACGCGCTTCACCACCCGGCCTTGCTTGTGAGAGGGAACGTCGGGCAGCCGAGGGCGGGGGTCTTTTGAGGGGAGACCGCGGGTGGGTGGGTGGGAAACCGCGCGATTTTGGCGCGCGTGCGCCCTCCGGGGGCGAGGTGGGGGGGGAGAGGAGTCTAACGGTAGCGCAGGAAAGGGGAGGGTACTGAGCGCTGCCTGAGGGGCACCCCGCTAGATTCAGGCCGCCGCTGCCGCTATTGCAGCGCAGGGGGGAAAGCGGCCGTGTTGCCCACACCTTCCCTTGCCTCCCGCCCGCTTCAGTTGCCGCAGCCAGGGGTGGGGGCTCGGTGCCTGAGGTCTATTGCCTCTCTCGTCCAAAATTTCGCCAACCGGTGTTGAGGGATCGAAGCGCGCTCTTTCTCTTCCTCCCTCACAAAACACATTTCCTCTGCACAACACAATACCTCGAGTAGGTATTGGCGACACGGACTCTTGGAGGCTGCGCTCCCGGGTCGCGTTTCCTTTTTTGCAGACCACGAGAATTCCTGTTTCTGAGCCTCGGAAACGAGAGTTCCCGTACGGCTGCAAAACGGAATGTACTTTGCTCGTTAAAGCGCTTTTTCTGTTATTTGGGCGCATATATAATGCAGTCGTGATTTAAAAAAAAAAAAATCGTTGAGTACATGTCAGGTCTTTTCCCCCCCTCTCCTTTTAATATATTCTGGTGGGGAGGAGGGACATTTTGTCATTTAAGATAGTATTTTTCCTACTTTTATACATGCTGGTGAACGTACTTAATACTCCTACCCCTTATTTTCCCCAAGACAACCCTGTGAGGTGGGTGAGTTGGGCTGAGACATAGTGACTGGGCTAAAGTTACCCAGCCAGATCAGTATCAAATATTTCCCTGACATCAGCAGAAGCATTTTTTTCTTTTCCCTTCCTTCCTTAATACGGTATTCTTTTTACATTACTATTATCTGGCTTCTTTAATTTTGCTCCTGCTCTTTTTATCTTTGACCTTGATTAATTCAGCTGTTTGTTCCCTTAAATTCTACATACAAAATGGAAGGTGGTATACGATTCAGGCGTTGAATTGGGAAGGTGAACTTTAAAAGTACGTTTGTATTCCCCCATTTTTTTCTTTTATAAAAAAGCATCATGAAAATATTTGCTTGATACATTTCTAGCTTTACAGTAGTAGGTAGACAGTATAAGAACACAGGAGATATAGAAGCCTTTACATTGATTGCAGATTGTGATCAGAGTTGGGTCAAGTGATGCTGGTTAACGTGATTTATAAAAACAGTAATGCTGAACACTATTTTCTCCTTTTTGCTCATATTATCAACTGCCAGTATTCTGCCAATAGTCCGTTGTTAGCTTTTAGTTAATAGAGGTGTTTTGCTAATCTTCAGGTATTTCTTGCAAATAAGTTTTGTTCATGCTAAAACTGATTTACAGTTTTTTTTAATAGATCATGCTTTTTGGGATGCATATTTCTTCTGTGAGATAGATTTTGAGAAGTTTTTTATTGCTCTCTGATGTTCATGTGTATTTTTATGTGGCTTAAAATTACAGAATTCAATCGTAAATTGATCACATTTCACTCTAAGTGACCACTTTATTCAATGCCAAAATAATTTCCTAGAGATGAGGAGTAGGCAACAATAATGGCTTGGAAGTATAGTGTTCCTATGCAAACACTTGCAGATTAAATTTGGTCTTAATCCAGTTAACTACTAGCAGCTGTCTATCTACATGTCTCTGTACTATAAAGTTGCTTTCCTACTTCGGATGCCCTGTAGATGTGCTAGACCAGAGCTGTCAATCTCCCAGCGGTGGGCAGGATGCATCACCCGCTGGCCAGGCCCATGTCTGGTTTAACAAAGAGGGGGGAAAGTCCTGATACATCATGTGATGCTGCTGTGATGACATGAGTTTGACACCCCTGTCTTAGACTATTCACCCTTTTAACTCATATTGAGTGAGGAATGGGAAGCTGAACAGGGAATCAGAAATTTGGTATAAGAACAGCCTGATACAATAAATTGTTTTTACATCAGGAAAAAGTTTCCAAATAACATTTTTCCTGCTACTATGAAGCTTGTTTATAAGATGCAACATTTAAATTTAATTTTTAATTGGTATTTTAGAATAGAGCATCAGATCTAACCATTTAAAGCCAAATGTCTGATGTAGTGGATTTTTTGAATGTCACAAAAGACAACCTGGATACTGATAATATATTCTTTCTTAATTGATAACTTTTGGTGAAAAGTAGTCTTAATTGATTACTTTTGGTGTAACAGCAGTGTTTCACAAAAATAACTGTTGCTCAAGACAATGATGTCTAACCGTCTATCTTCTGTAGAACACAATACCCAACAAAACTTTGCAGAAAGTTTAATAAGCTTGAATGTTATTTTTTATTTTATTTTATTTTCAGCCTGCATTGACTACATAATAATTATTCAATACTGGATATCTGTGGTAACTATGAACAATTTAGAATTACTTATTTGTTAGACTTAAAGCTTTCCTTTGTGGTGAAAAATAAGTTCTATAATAGTTAAAACAATGAATTAATAAAGAATTCATAAACAAGTACGTAATTGCCATAGAACAAATATACTTCACAGAAGGTATTTCCCATATCTATGTTGATTCTCAGTTTGCTTATAAGGAAGGCATATTCTTGTTTTTAAATTACAGTGGCCTCTGAATGTAATTTTTTATAACTTTGTTATATGAGAGCTGTTCTAGAGATAAAAGTGTCCTTGGACTTGCAAAGCAAAGCTTATTTGTATTATAATACTTTTCTCAACAGAATCTTTACATAATTATTTCTTAAACTTCCTTTCTGCCCTATGTAGGAGATTTTTAGATGTTTTATTGCTATGATTTTAAATGGAAAATTTAATAACATGCCATTGTTAGAGCTTGTGTAACTATTTAGACTGATTGAGGTAGTAAGTAATACATGTCCGTATGTGGTGCCTTTTATATTAATCCTTTCAATCTGAACTGATACACTCTTATTAATTAACTACTTGGGTCAGATAGAACAGGAAAACATTTTATTCTTGCTATTAGATTGGTGTATAGAAACATCTCTGTCAAAATTTGACAATTTCGTTTATTTGTAATTGTCATAAGACTGCTTAATACTGGAAATACTTGCTGGCTAATTTATTGCTGTCTGGAGAGTTTGTGATACATTTAGTTAATCCTTTATTTTTTAAAATTCTTTGATTAGTCTCCCTTCTTTTACTTAACTATTACATTCAACAATTTTTATTTTTGGCCATCATTTAATTTATTGATACACACACATATACACCATCACCATCATCCCTAAAAGCTTTAACAGCACTGCTAAAATAATTTAGAAGACCAGTGAAAAGGAATATTAACCATGAGAAGTCACGACTATCAACAAGTTGCTGGTTCAAATTCTTATCCTTTTTATGTTATTACTTTTAACAGAAGGGAACATTGGGGAATAAGGTTATAATCCTAGAAATATTTTTATGATTCCTTCTATCTGAGCCATGGTAATCTGATGGTTGTCTGGAATATGGGTTATTGATATGGAACTGAACTTAGTCTAATTACCCACGTGGATAACATAGGATTGTTGCTTCCTTGTGGCCTCTCAACAGCCTTTATTATCATTTATTGTGATACTATTCTAAGAAGATTTTGCAGGTGACTTAGAGGTGATATCCTAATTCTATCTTGTGTCCAAAAGGTAGCATTGGAAGAGTATGCTTCGGTGCTTGTTTATAACAAACTCCCTCAATTTGAAAAACTCAAGATGTGCTTGCTGCACTACATTTTCCATTATTCATTTCCAGCATTGCTATTGGTCATGTGTATGTGGATTATGCATGTTATAATTTAACATAGGTGTCCTCAAACCTGGGTCACGGTCCAGTACCAGGCCATAGCTCGTTCAGAACCGGACCGCACAAGTGACGGGCGAGTGCACGCAGCTCCATTTGTGTAAGTGTGGGGCACCTGCCACTTGTGTAAAAGAAGTGGCATGCATGAGTGCAGGCACCCACTGCTTGTGCGGCGCCATTTCGTCTCTTGGGGG
>JANHFL010006017.1:17410-31675 GCA_032468155.1 Oxyrhabdium leporinum
TGAAATTTACTATAAGAAATCCTATGAGAAAGTTTTGCTGATTGGAAAATAGATAAGAAGGTTTGCTAGACGGAACCAGAGAAAAGCATGCATTGAAATTAAAGAAGACACTCGTACAATCTGATTATAGAAGAAATTAAGGCTGTTGGGAACAGTGTATGCAAAAATTGCTTACCAGATTGTCTATTACTATTACAGAGGATATAGGAGAAAAATGATTTTATTGAATAAAACACTGAGGCTGATTTGAATGTGGATTTGGATTTTTTTTTAAATACATAAGATAGATTATAAAAATGAGATGGAAAAAGATGCCATAGTGGATTTTCAAATGAAAGTATCTTAGACTTAATTAATTAAATACAAATAAATCAGAAGTGTGACTTGGGAAACTTTATCTTAGATTTACAAAATGGACATGTTAAATTAGTGAAGCTGTTCCTGAGAGAAGAGAAAATGATAAGAAATCAGCTTGTTGGACATAATTTGACATGATTAAAATTTAGAATTCAAAGTGGACTTATTCAGTCAGGATAGAGAGATATATATTATAGTCTCTGAAAGCTATTTGTGGAAATTCTTTTTGCAAGACTAAGGATCTGTTTATAAATAGAGATTTCTTTTGCTTTATTTCATAGAAAGTGGTAAATTGGAATACAAAATGGATATATTAGATTAAAATATAATAGCTTACTATTTTCAGTAGCTTTTAATATACTTTGGCTGATTAGGACAACGATATTTTATAATTTGATTAATTCGTAAGGGATGAAATATGGGAAGAAGCAGGTGTTAAGTGACTGATTGTTTATACATGTCTGGAGGGAGGAATTACCTTTTATATATCTTTTTTCTCTTAAATTTGTTTTATTTTTTTCTATATCCTTGCATTTCTCTCTTTTCTTTACTATTTACATTTTTCTTTGTATTAGTCTTATCATCTTTAGAATAGAATAAAATATTCTTTATTGGCAAAGTGTGATTGGACACACAAGTAATTTTTCTCTGGTGCATGAGCTCTCAGCGTACATACAAACAACAACGTCATATAAGATACCAATAGAAGAAGATAATAGGAAAGATGAGAAGGCTAATAGTAATACAGCCCTAGTACGTGGGGAAATAACTATATATCTGTAAACTAAAAAAAAAATAGGGAAAAAATACACTAGCTAGAAGACTAAATCACTTAGATTTGTTCAGAGTTTTATCTGACTGGTCAGGTCCGAATGAGCTACCTGATGCGCATTCTTGGTATCAGGATTTCCTTCAAATGTTCTTGAAGTCTTGGCTTTGTTCTCATATCTGGCGTCAGGATTTTAAGGAACCCCTGGCAATTATTGGTGTGGTGGGAAGGTGTTATTAATGTAGTTTTGTACAGAAAATCATTTTCCTTTTAAATTATGTATTCCACCAAGAGAGGTTTGGTGTTTTTTTAGAGTTGGGCTGCCTCAAAATCTAATAAATGAAAGGCCAAAACCACAATTCACTCCAATTCAAATCAATATTAGGTTTTTCCTTTTATCCACATTATTAAATGCCCATGGTATTGCTAAGCGAATAATAACATCATTTTAGCACCTTTCTGCTTTTCGTGATTTCCATTATTGGTTAGCAAACTGCTTTTGTAATTAAAAGTTTTTGGAGAAGCAGAGAACCTGTGTTTTGTCAGTTCACAAAACATTTCATGTACCCTCTGTTTCAGGGTATTCAAAATATCAACTAGATAGCATTATCAGCTTATCTTTTTAGCAGTTTTTTAATTACATCAAATATCTAATTGAATAAATCAGCCAAAATGGAAGCCAAGCATCTAATAATAGGGTGGAAATAAGTGCTGTCATTCCATTGATGCAAAAACGTTTCATCTATCGGATGGGTTTTTTCCCCTCTTCTATGACATTATTAATGTAAGAGTCTGCTGCTCTGTACGTCTTTCATCTATTCAACCATTACTGAAATAGGCAAGAATGTTGCAGATTTTTTTGGTAGTTGCTGCCTTTTGTGTATCACATTTTAGCATTGTTCTAGCCATTTCTAGTGAATGTTTTTTTCAGTTTGAAAAAATGTATATTGCTGCCTATTTGCACATGGCAACTTAAGGCGGCTTACAGGACTATAAAATAAGTAATGGTTCACATGCATGGTTTTAAACAGAATCCTAATTAAATGATTTTTAATTCTAACAGAAATCCTAATTAAATGATTTTTTTAAACATACCAACATTATACAGGACGGAATTAATTTCAAAAACTAGAGAGTTAATGGATTGTGCTGCACATATAATCCAAAAATGAGTTTATTCTCTTGCTTGAAAAAATTCTACAAATCTTATTATTCAAAAATAATAAGATTTTACCATATGATGGGATGACTTTTAATAAAGAATACCAGGGGAAAGAAATAATGTTGGTGATTACAACAGACAAAACATCATTTAAAAAATTACATGAAATTAATGGTCCATCTAATTCAGTGTTCAGCATTTCTGTTTATTGTGAGACAGGTTTGATATGAAGGCATGTTTGTGTAATTATATACATGTACCTATACTAATTGTCTGTTTTAAAAAGGAAACATTGCAAGCTGCTATATCTATCAAAGTAGACAATTTTTAAATGGGGGTCAGTCATTCGGCAGTTTCTGTATCATGCTAGCAATGTACGTAACAGTCTGAAACCTCCTCTGAAATGTCAATCTGAAAGCAAGTAAACATAGTTTTTGAAATTTATTTAATCAACTTTTATAACCACTCATCTCAGCCATTGAACTTGGGTGGTGTGAATAACGCTAAAAGTAAAACAGAACAATGACTATGACAAAAATTAAATACGTAGCAGCAAAGAAGGGTAACAGTACAGCCAGGAGATAGCTCCCCTCACACATCTCAAGCCCAGGCAGTCCCAGCAGATCCATGGAGCCCAATTTAACAAACAGGGTCTTGTATGTTTTAGTGCAACTATCCCTACAACTTCAGAGATTTGCCTCTCCCATGCCCAATTTGATCCAGGCTCACCCACGCATCTTGCACAACCAACAACAGCCCCCTCCCCAAGTCTAGAGGCACTTATACAAAGCACTTGGTGCCTCCTGCTAACCAAAGACCCCATTTAACACATACTCTGTCACAGCCCTTCAACCAACACATTCGACTAGTTAGGAATTCAAACCTCCACAGTCCAGTGACTGAAAGACTTATCACACTCCAGAGTCCACACCCCTCCTGGTATTGATAGTACATGAGACTTTTTCAGCCAAAGTCCTCTCAGGTCATGATGGTTTCCACTTTAAAAGCACACTCCAAGATGACTGCATTCAAAGTATGTAAGATGCAAAAGAAAATATAAGTGATTGTATATATCTTGGGGTCACTCCTTTTTTTAATTTTGAATTAGCATTGCTCTCTTGTTCCATCATCCTGGAAATTCTTTTTATACTTTTGTGAAACTCTTTATATGAGTTATTACTTTCCTTCTCATGGAGCTGCAACTTAAAGTTTTGTTTCATTATTTGTGAATAGGGTTTCTGGATTTGAAAATTCTACAGTTACTATGAGTTTAATAATCAAATGCTAACTCACAATAAATATTTAAACATCATCAGCCTGACTTTTCTTAATACATTCTGGAAAATAATTAGATACTCAAAACCAAGGAAGCATTCTTTGTGCATGTTCATTCTTAACAGAAGTGTGGTAGAAGTTAGTGTTTGCCTTTTTCCCATAAGCTCTTCCTCCAATTTGCCATGCTAGCCTTCAAAGCAGTAACTTAGTTTTTCTCTCCAACTATAATCATAATAGTATAAACAAGAACAAGAATTTCACCCAATTTTGTGTGCAAGAAATTTCCATTTCTTAAATGGCTTCTAGGTAAATTGCTTTTGAAGCTGAGAAGAGTTGTGTAAGCTGTTTATGACAGTGGATATTTGTCTCTTAAGAATAAATAATCCATTAACTATGCATGCAGATTTGAGATGCCCCAATATCTGTTTGAATAGTAGTAATCTAGTGGAGATGGTATTTTGCCTATTACCAGATGAGCATCCAGGCAGATTAAGATGATTAGGCCAAATAACATCCTTATTGTTGGGTATTTACTGTCTCTGTATTTAGGATTTTAGAACAGATGGACTTAAATATTTATTGGTGTATGGCTGAAGGTTTATATCTGTAAGAATGAGTATGCTGTTACAGGTTCCTTAATGTTAGAAGGACTTCCAACTGACCTAGAATCATTTTAAAATATTCAAAATTACATATTATTGGATCTGACAGAAAGTTACATAGAAAGCCACGTTAGTACCTATCCAGAGATTGTTTACCGGAAACAGACAGGCTGCCGTCCAGTCTGAAAGGCCAGGTGCAGATTTGCCACATTTGCTGAAACCTTGCACATTTCATTTGGTGATACCTTGGAAACAATAGCTCACAAAAATGTTTCTGAGAATTGATTGCATTCTGCTGTTCTTAAAAAATGAATAACAAAATCAAAGGATTTTTTTTTAATTAATGAGCATCCCAAAGAGAGACTTATCTTGCCAGGGCGGGGGTTGTCTTTGATAAAGCTCAGATACTTTGTGTTCTTGATAGTTTTTAGGCCAATGTGTTGTATTTCTTGTTAATTGAAGAACAGCCTTTCATGCATCTGAAGTACAGATAGATTAAAGCAGAAGAAACCATCATAAAGTGTTCAGACATATACAGTACCTGAACTTTGTGTTTTCTGATTCAGGTTTTATCTAGGTTTCAATGAGTTAAAGAAGCTTAATAGAAATGGTGTATGTCTAATTATTACCATCTGAATATGATGTCTCAGTGTGACAAATTTATTTTATTGAGCTGTAACTTTTTAAATAGTTCTCAATTTAGAAGTGAATGAGAGTTAGATCAAATTAATGTTGATATAATTTTGTGCAGAATAATATAGGAGGATAAAGATGCTGTTTTGCTAGTGGCTTCAGGCTCTTTAATGCCTGGATTTGAAATCTTTTTGAAATCCCCTTTTTGTGAAGCAAGAAAAGAATATAACCATAAGCATTTAGTCAGGGCATCTTTTTCAGTTTGATAGTTCCATGGCTTTTTCAAGTGGTCACATGTACATTAGAGCTGCAGAAAGTGTTTAAACCTAGTTTTAATGTATAGAAATGCCCAACAATCAGTAATATATGAAGACTGAAAGCAGGCATAAATACATTACAAAATTAGATGATGATGATATCTATTCAATTGTGTCTTGACGATTCTCTGGTCCAGGTCTCTCCACATCTTCTGACCTTGTACTACTTCTGAGTTTTTCTATGCTCTGGCTGGTATCAGCTTTGATGGTGTCCAACTACTGTGTTCTTTGACGGCAGCCTGGTTTCCTTTTTTTACTGCTAACACTTCCAAACATACAGGTAGTCCTCAACGGCCACAGTTGAGTCCAAAATTTAACAACTGCAGTGATTGTTGTTAAGTGAGTCTTGCTCTATTTTACAACATTTCTTGCCTTATTTGTTAAACGAATCGCTGCAGTTGTTAAATTAGTGACACGGTTGTTAAGTGAATCTGGTTTCCCCATTGACTTTGCTGGTCAGAAGGTTGCAAAAGATGATCACGAGAGCCCAGGACACTAAAACCATCATAAATGTGAGTCAGCTATTAAGCATCCGAATGTAAATCACATGACCATGGGAATGCTGCAATGGTCATAAGTGTGAAAAACAGTCATAAGTCACTTTTTTCAGTGACATTGTAACCATGAATGGTCATTAAATGAAAGGTTGTAAGTGAAGGACTACCTGTAATTATTTTCTCCAGTGAATTTCCCTGCATGACATGGCCAAAGTAAGCCAGTCTCAGTTTCATTTTGCCTTCTAGTGACAATCCAGTGTTATGCGCTCAAGTATTTGCTTGATAGTCACCTTTGCTGTCCAAGGAACAAACTTATATAATGAATGTTATTGTATAAATTATAGGCCTATAAATTATCTTGTGAACACACACTCATTTCTCTTGTGAAAAGAAATGAAACATCTCAGCTAAATTGCCACGGAGCAAGTATTGAAGGGTTGCCCTAGGAAAGGGTTGGGGGAATCCATCTGACATTGATGTAAGGTAAGAAAGACAGGCTTTTATGAGGGATGGCTTGTTCCTAGTTTCAGGGAGTTTTTAAAGTCAAGAATACTGAAAGACTATTTTTAAAAAAAGGTAGAAAGAATGCCCATGTTTGTAATGTGAGCTAGATTATAATTTTGCATTTCTAATTATAATATTTAAAGTGACCTTTTGCTGACCTGTCAAAGCTCAAAATACCAGGGATCTCTGTAGCCATGGATCTCTTGCATAGAATTCTCCTTTTGTTTTGCTTAATGTAATTACTGTTTACATAACGTCAGTGAATTGGAATATTTCGTTCATTTTTTTCTGAGTTGGGTTTTCTGTACTTTAGAAAATGTAATTGAATATGGGGGTAGTAGCTCAAATAGCCAAACTTTAGTTCTGTCTGTACAAATAAGCTGATAAATATTGAGATTTAGAGCTTCCTGATACCAGCATATATGACAGTCTTTATTACCAAGCATAACAAGCTCTTGACATGCAGCGGGTTACTGAACCAAATAGCTGAGTTCAGGTTCTTGTATTCTTCGTTCTTTATGCTCTGACCTCTTTTCAGTATTTTGATCTTGTTTAAGTTCTTATTTCTCCCTCCGTTAATATTTTTACCATCTTATCCTCTCCTATGTTCAATAATCATTTTCTAGAACTTCAGTAATAATTTTTCAGAAAGAGTTCTAACTTCAAAATGGGCATCTTTCAATATCACAATGCCTCGTTATAATTTAAGTGAAATGTTCTAGAAAGTTCAAAGGAGTTCAAACTTAACATACTTAATACTATATATGTTATCAAGTTAATAGTAATGTGTTCATGCTAATAACAACCTCCCCAAATCTGATTGCTTTTACATTTGCTTGCACTTTTTAAAAGTATCCAAACTAAAAGCTGGTAAAAAGACTGCTTTTGTAAAATTTAAATTAGCTTATTAAAATAAAAGCTGTTGTGTCTCTGGAATTCAGAAGTAATAAATGGAAATTTTAAGGTAGAGAATTGAAGCAGCAATAGCAGTTGTATTAAGTAGGAAATGAATGGACTTCATGTGCAAAAGGGTAACTATTGATGTTTAAAAAATGATCTGTACTCTTACATTCACAAGAACTTATCAGCTGCAATGGTTGGGATGCTTCAACTATGGAAAGTCACTTAGTAAATTTAGATTAATTAGTGCATCTCCGCTGAAAGTATCCCACAGGTTCAGGTTATAAGATTAAATAGGAGAAAAGATGGGAAATAAATATAACAAAATAATGTGTATGTTTCTTTTGTTCTGGGATGATTTGGAATATAAATTTCTAGAATTGTATTACTAGAATATAAGTTATATATTTATTTTAAAATATTTAAATTGCATGATAAGAACTTTCTAAAATATAGGTAAAAGAAAGAGCGGTTTCTGAAATACTTCAGAATTCATTCTCTTTTTCATAAGGCTATAACTAGTCTTATCTTTGTTTTCTTGCAGTGAACACCTACCTCTTCATGATGCAAGCACAAGGTATCATGATTCGTGAAAATATGAGAACGATAGGAGCGCAGGTTTATGAACAGGTGGTCCGTAGTGCCTATGCCAAGAGGAACAGCACTGGAAATGACTCTGGTATGTTTTGTGAGAAATGGGGTAAATAAGGATTGATGTCATATATCATCAGGGCCTTTCAGAATATCAGAAGGGAAGTGAGTAATTAATTTTGGAGGAAAGGATGTTACATAAGCTAGCTAGGCAGAGAAGGCACATCTCCTGGGACCTGTCGAATGTAGTGCTCCAGCTGGTGGGATCTGCAACATGACCTCACTGCCAGATCTAACAGGGCAGGCTGATATAACTGGGGAGAGCTAGTCTGTCATATATCATAGTTCCGTGTCATGAAGGATCCAGTTCAACACCTTGGATTGGACCTGGCAGCCAGTGCAGATCACAGAGTAGAGGTATAACATGCTCTGTTCTAGGAGTGCACATAAGTGCCCCCATTACTGCATTTTGTATTAGCTGAAGCTTCTGGATACTCTTCAAGGGCAATCCAATGCATTGCAGTAGTCCAATCTGGAAATCACTAGGGCATGAGTGACTGTGAACAAAGCAGTTCTGGAGCATGTGCAATTTGTGCACAAGACAAAGCTGTGCAAAGGTCTTCCTAGTCATGACTGCCACTTATTCATCAAGCAGGAATCATGACTTAAGGAGGATCCCAGGTTTGTGCACTGAGGCTGAATGGGGCAATGCAGCCCCATTCACAAGCAAATATGGCTTAGTGAAACCAGTCTACTCCAGATCCAAAGCACTGTCTTGCCAGTTTCAGCTGAAACCTGTTGTTCCTCGCCCAGAAGCTTGCAATCTCCAGCCCCTAGGATAAGACATTCATATCATCATCTTATTCACTAAAGGGAGAGATCCATATTTGAGTATCTCAGAATGCTGAAGATACTCCACCCCATAGCAACAAATGAGTTCACACGGGTCTCATGTAGATGATAAGGAAAGGACAAAGCACCGAATTCTGTGCCAAATCCTGTGCCAAATCCTGTGCACAATGGGGGGGAGCAAGGGAGAGACCTCTCCTAATCATTACTAAGTGCAATTGGTCCTAAAGGAAGGAGATGAATCAAGATCGCACCATGCTGCCCATTTCCAGTCCTCTCATCCGATCAAGAAGAATATCATGGTCAATGGTATTCAAAGAGAGGTCCTGTATGGCAAGGATGGATGCACTACCCCCATCCTGTCCATGCCAGAGGCCATCCAAAAGCACAATCCATGCAGTTTCTTTCCAGACACATAACCAGATGTCTTTGATAATTGTAGAAGTGCAGCTGATAACCCGAAGTGGAAGACACCATTTCTTTGGAAATTAACATTGGCTTCATTACTCCTCAGCTATTTAATAAGAACAGCAAAAGTCCTGGCTTGTTTAGTGTTTCTCGCTTTTCAACTGGCTTAGATGGTGCGACTATGAGATCCCTGATACAAAATATAGGAAATTTTCCGTTGCAGTAGTAACCAACTTTGGAAATGTATATGTTTATATTTAGCACAACCAACTTCTACATATGCATAGTACTTTGTTCCAGCCTTTAGTTATGTTAGTTATAATCAGATCATAATCCGATTATATGGGAAGCCATAAAAACTATATACTTAAATAGTTGTGACTTTTAAAAAGAGTGCTTTGTTTTAATTTTTGAATTTTATTTTCAGCACCACTTGAACACTTCTAATCCATCCAATAGTCAAATTCTCTGGGTGAAATTACATAAATGCTAATGTGAAAAAGACAGAAACAGAAAAACAGTAGTATACAGGAAAGATATAAAACACATAAAAACTACTGTTGTAGCTTGAAGCAAGAACTTTAAAATAATACTGAATGTTAAAATATAAAAAACGTCTGGTTATACCTGTAATGCTACTATAAATAATATAATGGATTGACTAGAGAGAATAGTGCATCAGAGAAAGTTTTAAAAAAGCACCTTTGGGTGCTTTTTGGATGTCTGAGAATCTCCATAGATATTAAATAACATGTTACGGGCTCATTTGTACTGCAGACACAGTTTTCTGCTCTTGTTTCCTGCTCTTCACTTTTAAATATAAAATGTTCTATGTCAAAATAATTTATGCTTGGTTGTGGAAATTATCTGGGATGTTGTGTTGCACTGATGTATCTGTCCATATTTCATCCTAAAATAATTGAGCATGTTTTCACAGAAACAGTCTCTTGTCTTGACATGTGTTTATTGAATTATTAGTCATAGTACAATGCACTGCTCATTTTCTCGCTAATGTCTCACAATAATGTCATTCAATTTCCTTATAAAAGAAACTACACCCAAGGAAAAAGGAAATCATTTCTATTTGTTTTATTTTTTGTAAAATAGATAACACTGTGTTTGAAATCGCACAGCTTTTTTTTTTTCAGATTTCCCAGCCAATCTTGCTTTCTTTGAAAATTTCGGTGTCCATTTCTTAGTATTTTCCTGAGATAGTTAGAAAAAAACCCAACCACTCTGCAAGTTGATATGAAGCAAAAGAACTGCCAAATGTATTGCTAGGATACACCATTCAAATTGTATCTTTCATCTGTTTAAATCAATTCCCCTTCAGTAGTTCCCTTGTTCCATCTGAAATTTTAAAAATGATAAAAGTTACATGGGGTGTAGTCACAGTTTCTGTATGAAAGAAACGTTTAAGGTATCTATGGAAAGAGCATCTTAATTTATGTACCATTACTGCTTTTACTGCTGATAATACAATAGTACCAGCAAAATAATTTTATTCTCTGTTCTTTTCTCCCTAATAATTTTACAATACATAAAGAATTTTTCAGTTCTTAATTATTTTACTTTAATCTTAGAGCAACTTTGAAATTAATTTAAGGCCCCGAAGCAGTTAAAAAAAGATTTGAAGCTTTGAATTTATGATCTCATATATTTCCTCTGGACATCTCATTGTATTTAGAGGGCTATGCAGCCTCTGAACTTATTCACAACCTTTTTATTTTTGCATGTAATTTTCTCATGAAAACCAGCATATTGTCACATGAACGTTAACAGGCTCATTTATAAGAAAGCCACAATAGTTTCATTAGAAGTGAAATGGTAAAATTAAAAAATGGGCATTCTGAGTAATATGTTTTATATCAAGGAAATTCACGAATTGAAATTCTAGTTGTCTTAATATGCATTGTTCAGATCTGTACAAAGAGTAGCTATCATGAAAATTAAGATAAAAGCAGAAAAACAATTAGTGGTTTGTTATTGATAAGAATATAAGTAACATGTAAGCACAATCACCTTGCTAATATAGATACTAATGGAGTGCCTTGTATTGCCTAATTTCCGTTTCATGTTGGCCTCCTTCACGGTGAAATATGAGCATGCTGCTGCAATTATTACACGTTCTGATGGCTGAACTCTTTAACACTGACCTTGTTGAAAAAAAATAAAGGACAATATGAATTTTTTTGGGGGTGGGCGGGAAGAATTAGAATCTTTATTATTCTTCATAGATGTCTTCATAGACTTGATATGTTAGGTTAGAACAAAAACTATTCATCTTCAGTGCTAGGAAACGTAAGGCATTTTATGTCACATAAAGCATTTTAAAAGCAGTTATGTAAATAACTGCAGCTAGCTGGAACATTTGTTCACATTTGTCATAAACAACAACATAGAGCCAGGCTTTCCCTATGGCTACTCTGGATCTTTGGAATTCTATTTCTTCTGAAGTGAAGAGGGTTTTATGTTTTGGAAGCAAGTGAAGATCATTCTGTTTTGATTGGTCTTCAGCAGATAGGTTGAAATTGTTGAAAAGATAAACATCCCTGTTAGTTTTGATTTGATGCCTGTTACTTATTTTGGTTATTAGGTGGTTATTTTTATGTTTTGCTTGCACAGGGTCTTGCAAAGTAATTGGTATATGCTATTGTAAAATGAAATAAACTAATCATAAATAAAAATATGTTGCAACATATAAATTGAAATGGGCCCAGATTAAATATCCAATCAATGGATATTAGAAATGGGGAAATGTGTTGTTGATCCTGAGGATCAACCTGTTCCTCTTAAATCAGTGTTAAGATCTTAACAGTACACTGTAGCTAATGGAAGTGTGGGTAGATTATTTGTTTGAGTTTCATTTGTGTTGCTGCATTACAAACTCTTAAACAGGCAGTCAGAAACATCAAGAAACGGTCTTACTATGTTTGATAATTTTGTCTAATTCAGAATACTATACAGTGCCTGTCCAGGATGTTAGAGTTTTTTTCCAGCCCTATTTGGAAACATCAGGGATTATTGTTCAGGTGCTGTATTAATGAACTAAAATCTTTTTTCTTAATAAAAATCTGGTTTGAAAGAAGAATGGCTTCTTTATCAAAAGAGATAGATCAGCTAATATTTTTATAGCCACTATCAGATACTTCAGTTGAATTAATTCTCTATAATTCTGCCTGTTTCTGCTGTCCATTTTACATAATAAAAATCCAAATGTTGCTTCCATGATACTGTTGACATATAAAATATGACCACAGCATGGCAAATCCTAAAATAAACATTAGGAATTACTTAAATGAAGAAAATTAATAAAATTATATATTGATGCAACTAACAGTGTCTTACTGGCTTTATAGGTATTTAATGCATTAATTCTGGAATTTCTTTTCTTTTTTTTTTCTTTGGGAGGAAATTTCATTTCGTAATGATGAAATCATAAAAGTTATTGCTTATGTTGCATAATACTAAAGATATTAAGAAATAACAGAATGACTTGACTAGCAATAGTAAATAATGAAATACTTTTGAATAACGGTCTTATTTTCTCACTCTTCCATCAGATTATCCTCTTGATTTGAATCACAGTGAAAACTTTCTGCAAACAACAACTTTCCTTCCTGAAGATTTTACTTATTTTCCAAATCATACTTGCCCTGAGAGGCTTCCTTCTATGAGTAAGTTTTATTACGATTTACATAATCACTCTTTTTCCTTTTCAGTTAGATGCTCACATATATAAAGTCATATTCCAGCCAGAAATAAATTTTCTGAAACCTTATTTATTTCAGTGTTGCTCCATATATTTTACATTTTTAATTGAATCTGAATTCAATTTGTTCAACCTAGACTTAATTATTCATGTAATAAGTAGATTGCTGAACTAAGTTTATATCATGGAAGAAATCACTGCTTACTTCCTTGAATTGCTTTATACTACATCAAGGCTTCAGCTAACACTTCCAGACTGTACAGAAGCCACTTCTTGAAATGCTGGATAAACCATTGAATTGGCACCAGGTGAAGAAAGATAACAATTTTGTTTATAGAAAGGGAGCAGGTTCTATTGCTTAGCAAAACAGATTCAAAAAAGTTGTGCCATTGAATATTCCTTGAACGAAGCATCCCTTCAGGACTTTACCTAGTCCAGACATTATTTTGTTTATTAATGAACAATCTATTAATAAAGTCTGCTTAGTTCATTCATGTCCAGATTTTCTCAACTAGGGATGGGGGAGAAATAGAGACCCTTTACCACATTATTTATCACATATAGATTGGAACTACTCTGATATTTAAAAGTAGTTTATAGTCAAAAAACATTTTATTATCCTCTATAGGCACATGGAGACTCTTCTTAGATATTCATAAAGGTGATACATGAACAGCTAAAAGAATATAGGTTGTTCAAGCTTAACGTTTATTTGTTAATGACTGTTCAAACTTATGTGAAGGTTCAGGCCGTACATTTCAGGCATTACAGGTAGACCACAGATATGACTGGCTCCCATTATTTATGATGACTGATGTCCCTGCGGTCATGTGATCACCATTTGTAACCTCCTTTGCTGGCTTTCTACAAGCAAAGTCAATGGGGAGACCTGCAGGTGTCATAAGTGGCACCCATGTGACTTTGCACTTAAGAATGGCACTGGGTTTGCTTAACAACGACAATCAAAATTTCCATTGTTTAGCAGTGCGGTTCTGTGTTGTTACTCTATGTGCCACATTGCTTAGTGGCAGAAATTCCAGACCCAGTTACCATCATTAAGTGAGGACTGCCTGTAATGCCTGAAACATATGGCCTGAATCTTAAACAGGATTATTCTAAAATGTTGACTTCCATCTACTGTTTCTAAAGGCTGGTATATCCAATGAAGCATTACACGATTCATGCTTCAACAGTGTTTGCTGAGTTTCTGTGCTCTAAATTTGGGAATAAGCTGTCTTGGTGGGTGAGCATGATTATATTGGTGAAGGATAATGAGGCCTAGTAAAATTATTGTCACCTATCATAAGTAGCAATTGCTCTCCAGCAAGTTTGGCAAATCCAAGCACACAAATTTGTTTTATGTGGAGTTTATGTGTTTCCTTTCTTCATACTCAATATTACTGTAAGAATGTGATATTGTTACATGTTACACATCTGGAAGTAACAGCTTATACTTAGTTATTCTTCCAAATGAAGTACAGTACATACAGTAATCCTCAACTTAATAACCATTTTTTCAGCAACCAATCTAAATTATAATGGTGCTAAATGGTGCATGAGCTGAGAGCTTATGCACCAGAGACAAATTTGTTGTGTCCAATCACACTTGGCTAATAAAGAATTCTACTCTACTCTACTCTACTCTACTCTACTCTACTCTACTCTACTCTACTCTACTCTACTCTACTC
>JANHFL010006017.1:31775-54430 GCA_032468155.1 Oxyrhabdium leporinum
CTCTACTCTACTCTACTCTACTCTACTCTACTCTACTCTACTCTACTCTACTCTACTCTACTCTATTCTACTCTATTCATTCTAAGACTCTTGACTGATGCTCAAACTTATGGCTGTTGCATCTCCCCCATGGTTATATGATTATGTTCTGGGCTCTTGGCAAACCATTTGCACTTACGACAGGTTGCGAAGCCCTCCACGATCATGTGACCACCATTTGCAATCTTCTATGCTTGCTTCCTCAGAAAGCCAACAGGGAAACCAGCCAGAAAGGTTGCAAGCCACTTCATTTCTCTGGGCAGCAGTGCGCTGCATGGAGAAATGAAGCTTGGAGTGTTTTGCTTCTTCATGCCGTACACCACCACCTCTCCCTGCCCTGTGCTAGGGAGAAAGACTTTTTAACTTTAGAGCACATGGCAGGGAGGAGAGCCAGCATGCTGAGTCAGAGAAAAGGAGCTCGGATCATTGGGATCCAAGCTTTTTTTCTCTGACCCAGTTCTGCACATAGAGAAGAGAAGAGACCTCTATTGTGCCTTTCTTTGAAGATCCGTGTAATCACCTAGTGACTGCACCTGGGAAGGCCAGGCCGGCAATCGTTGAGCAAGACAATCACATGTGCCTTGCTCAGTGATGGCATTGACTTATTACTGTAGTAGGCAGGCTCCATTACAATTGTAAAATGTAGACTATCCTTGAATTTAAGAGGCTTCTAATTCTTATATAATCTAATTCATACAATTGTACTATCAATACTCTACCGTAGTAACTCTTCAAATTTGATTTGCAAGGGTATGGTATCTTCTGTAGGTTTGGGTAAATTTGTGGGATTAGTACTTTGATTAAAATAGCAAAGGGGGGGGAGTTAATTCTGAACATTACAACTGATTGCAAGATAGCAATAAAAGCAGTATAACAACAAAATGCATAATATGATAAGGAGATATTGCAAAATGTATTTTTAGAGCTGTGCTTGCTGCTTCTCATTTTCTGCTATTTACTTACACAGAGGGGCCAATTGATGTAAATATGAGTGAAATCAGTATGGATGAGATTCACCAGTTTTTCTCTCAAGACCCTACTATCAAATTAGGAGGCCACTGGAAGCCTAGTGACTGCTTGCCTCGCTGGAAAGTAAGCTACAGAAAGGGAATGTTGAAAATAATAATGCTATACCATCTCAAATCCTGAATTTGTTATATGCCACATAAAGGGCTCATATTTTTCTTTTGAAATGCTTTTATATAAGCTGTTGTCCTTATAACTCAGGGGTTTTTATTTTGGCAGCTGTTATACTACAATAGACAAGATTATCTGTACAGTAGAGTTCTTAGTGCTTTCTGAGCTTAGTTGTTTGCTTACAAATGTTTTATTACACAGCTAGCTAATATTGTTAATATGTCTCGCACACAAGTTGTAAGCAGAGTTTCTAGCACTACTGATTTCTCCATTTTGGAAATCTCACTTCAAGAACTGATCCTAGGAATATTAAAAATAAAATTAGGGATCTTTCTTGAAGAACTGGAGTTCAATATGATATTTTAATGTAATGCAAGTTCAAGAACCAAGCCCTGAAGCCACAGCTTTAAATGTTAATAATTATACTCTAGTATTTAGTATTAGCAGGCAATGAGGTTTGTTTACAAGGACTGAAATGATGAGCCCATTTCACCTTTAAATCAGAAGTGTTGACACGTGCTTGGTCTCTGGAATCTTATTAGGCTAAAATAAATTCGTTTGAATTTTATTGTAATGTATTCAAACAATTTTGCAAGAAAAGAACATTTAAGCAAGCTAATTCCCACTCTTAAGGATTTCAGGATTTTACTTACAAAAATAATGTCCATGTGAGGTTTACATCTTTGCTTATCCAGTATTAATAGCTTGCAAGATCTTAAAAGAGCTCATGATGTCTCTCCTTGTAGGTGGCTATTCTTATTCCATTCCGCAATCGTTTTGAACATTTGCCGGTTCTCTTTAGACATCTTATTCCAATGCTGCAACGCCAACGTTTGCAATTTGCATTTTATATCATTGAGCAAGTAAGTTTGCATTTACTGTTTTTGTTTTCAAGGTTAATTTCTAGATTTGCGAAGACCAGTTTGTTTTGATAACATTTTCTCACCAAGTCAGATACTGAAGTAATTCTTTTGATGAGGCAACTCATATCATCTGTGGCCATGGCTGGCTGTTCCCCTAGCCAGAAATTTCTACCCATGCAGAGTGAAAATATAAAATATTCTTCCAGTTACTGGAACTGCTGGAGGAGGCCCAAGGAGAGAAATGAAATGATGTATGCGTTTCATTTTTAGAAACAAGGAGGACATATTGCTTTACAAAACGTCTTCAAGAAACTGTTTCATTTAAACTTATAAAACAAAACTTTTAAAGATTTGCACGGCTCTGCTAATTTCTTCTCTAGTGATGGAGAAATGCTGATCTGTTATATAATAGAAATAGCACTTAAATTTATATTGCCCCAAAGTGCTTTACTCAACTATCAACATACTCTGAGCAGTTTACAAATGTCAGCGTATTGCTCCCAACAATCTGGGTCCTCATTTTACCAACTTCGGAAGGATAAAAGGCTGTGAGCAGAGTTTGCCTACAATACTGCATTCTAACCATTGCGCCAAAAGCCCTGTTAGAAAGATCTACTCGTAGAGCTTTTAATCAATGATATTATATCTCAAATGTTCAGAGTGTTGTTTCAAATTTGAAGTGAAGGAAGTCTTCCAAGAGAGAGAGGGTGTGTTTTGTTTGTTGATTGTAGTTAAAACCTAAGACTAACTAGATCAAAATTTTGGTACTTCCTAAGACATATAGCTTTATTTGAGTCAATATACCCCAATAATTGGTTCAATTTTGCACAAAAATGAACAACGCTCCAAAACCAGATTTAAATTGCCATACGTCTCCTTAATGAGACTCTTACAGTGTTTGCATGGGGTTTTTTTGTGGTTTTTTTTTTGTATAGTTGCCTATAATATATCTGTGTAAGAGCCATTTAAGAAGTGGGATCCTTAAGCTTGTATCAAAAGGTCTTGTAGTTCCTTGTACTGACCTGGTTGGGCTATCATGGGACAAAAGTGATATATAAATTTTGCATTGCATTTACATTTAAGTGTTAATCAAATTCAGCCTATATATCTAGATGGTCATGATATCACTGTGTTTCTAGGCATGTGTTTAACTTCTATTTTTCAAGAATTAGCCTGGCAGCAGTGTGTGTCTTTTTTGGCATTTGTAGTTAGGCTTTAGGGTGGTCCTATGAGCCCTCATATGTCTATCTGCAGGCCTTAATCTGCTGATATGTCAGACATGTCAATGTAATGAAACAAAAAAAAAAGGCAAAATTTGAAAGAAAAATCTTTAAATAAAAAAATTACCATACTGTAAGATATGAAGCAACAAAATGCACCTATTATCCACTTCAAGTATTGGAACTCAGGTTGCCTTGTGAATGAAAGTAAATACTTTTTTATATGTTGGGCTTTTCTTCTAGGCAGGTAATCAGCCCTTTAATCGTGCTATGCTCTTTAATGTTGGCTTTCGGGAAGCTATGAAGGACTTGGACTGGGACTGCTTGATCTTTCACGATGTGGACCATATACCTGAGAATGATCGTAACTATTATGGATGTGGACAGATGCCAAGACATTTTGCTACTAAGTTGGATAAGTACATGTATATGTAAGTAAGTGTAATTCCCTAGTGAGTATAATGCTAAAAGTAGAAAATTAATTAGAAGCAGATACTACTGTAACTAAATCTAATTGAGACAAGCTGCAACCACATATTTGCTGTGACCACTAAAAACTGTATTCATTTCAATCTTGACTGACATTTTTATTCTCATATATCTGTAGCCTTCCATATGCTGAATTTTTTGGTGGAGTGAGTGGCTTGACAGTGAAACAGTTCAAAAAAATCAACGGCTTTGCAAACGGATTCTGGGGCTGGGGTGGAGAGGATGACGACCTTTGGAACAGGTATGTTGCATGCAGGAGAGGGAGAGAGTGGTTTGCATGTAAATTCCAATTGACCGGGCTCCATAATTTAATTTCAAATTCCACAAGACGTGAACAAAAAGAATCGCAATCTAAAATTAAAAAGGAGTGACTTTGTCAGTCTTTTCCAAAAATTTGTATCCTTGGTTACATCTTGCATTATATACTCATCTTAGCAATATCACCTACCTGAAAGTCTTCCCTATTTTCTTTTTATGCTATTCAGCCCTGTTTTGGCAGCTGCCACTCTTACAAGATAACATGTAGACAATGCCCGCCTCCCCAGCCATGTCATTATCACTGATACAAAGTTAGTCTTTCGTCCCATCGTTGTTAATTTTATATCAATTTAGTTTTACCATTTATTGTTTTAACATTTCATACTGTTGCTTTTATTGATTGTAAGCCACCTAGGTAAGATAAGTAGCATATAAGTTTAATAAATAAATAATAAAAAATAAAGTCTACATCTTCCCCACCTTTATAATTTAAGTTGACCCATGAAGTACTGTTTATTTCCTGGCTATAGTTTTTAGAAGTACATAATAACAATACTTGTTATAGCTATACCCCATAGCTTCATAGTTATCAGTGAATAAACATCTTATTCCATTTTCTTCCATGTAATAACAGGCTGCCGCACAACTAATTTAAATGAAAAAGTGTATAAATAAGCTAATTTAGGAGTTGGGTTGCTTGCTTATGAATAATGTTGATATGATGTTTGCTCCAATGATTAGTGTTGGCAAATACTAAATTCAGAACAGTTTAATGACTTTCTTTCTCCTTCAGGGTTCACTATGCAGGCTTCTTGGTTACTCGGCCAGAAGGAGATACAGGGAGATATAAGTCTATTCCCCATCATCACAGAGGGGAAGTTCAGTTCTTAGGAAGGTAAGTAAAATATTGTATATGTGCAGATTTTCCAGTCTGTCAGATTTGAGTGGATGTCATTCTAACTGCTAAAACTCTGCACCTTAAAAGGTATGGTGAAGTTTAACAGGCTAAAACCTCCAGTGTACTTCTTAAACAATATAGCTTACAGATTAACAGAGTTGGAAGGGACCTTGTAGGTCAACCTCCTCCCCCTCAGACCCTACACCATTTTGGACAGATGGCAGTCCAGTCTCTTCTTGAAAGCTTCCAGTGATGAAACTAGACAAGCTATTGTCTGCATTCACCAATTAAATTGTTGAGCCCATTAAACCCTTCATCTTAAAAAAAAAATCCTGTGGATCTTTACTTTGTAACCCCAAGTTATTGCGTTGCTTTTATTTATGATTTTTGATTGTCCGACTGTATTTCAATTTGCGTTTAAGATGATTCTAAGATAGAACTAACTTGCTATCTCTGCATAAAGCATATGTGTTTGTGGGATAGATAGTTTTATGGTAGTTTAGATTATCTTATGTCACAAACTAATTCAGCGCTCCTTGTTTTTACAGTCAAGACATATTTGTCCCCAGAAATTTCCTAACCATTGAAAGCCTTGCCAAATGTTCAGATGTTTCTACTGGTAAAGCACAAACATGGATTATTCTCAACAGATTTCAGCAAAATGTAAAAGATCCCCTTTCTCTTTAGTTAGCAAACCTAATGTCTTTGTGACCTCCACTTTCAAGGATATACAAGTAGTCCTTGACTTATGATCAAAATTGGGTCCAGAAGTGATGCATTCATTAAGTGAATTGCACCTGATTTTACAACTTTTTTGCAACGGCCATTAAGCAAATAACATGTGCAAAGAAGCTTGTTTTTTTGCTTATCAAAAGCCTCCTGGGAAGGCTGCAAATACAGTTGCTAAAGGCCGAAATTTTGATCGTGTGACTATTGGGACACCGAGACAGTTGTAAATGTGAGGACCAGTCATATGTCCCTTCTTTTTAGCACTCTCATAACTTCAAATGATCATTAAATGAAAGGTCATAAGACACGCAGTACCTATAGTCTGGATATTTTCCCAGTTCTGGCTTGAGTTGTAGTTTTGACCATTGGTATGATACTATTTATCGCCCACTGAAATAGGCTGCAAAATGATGCCATAACTTTGAATACCTTGCCGTTATATTCATTTATATATGGTTATATGAAAAGTTTGTGCTCATAGTAAATTTTGCGGCAAGATTTCTCATGAAGTTCAGTACTGAATTATAATAACCTTGAAAATGAATTGCAATGATATCCTTGGTACTGAATGCTGTATCTTTTAAAGTGGCTTTTTTATGTATCAGGCATATAGAGATTTCTATAGGTCTGTTTTAATGTAATATACAGATTTCATATTGCAGTATATAGTTCCAGTATTCCGAAGCACAAAATGAGTTTGTAGTATACAATGTTCTGCTTTCTGATCTTTTCTTCTTTCCAGTCAACCATTCCATTTTTTGAAATGATGTTTCTTCCCATTTTTCTCTTAGCCTTTACTTTGCTGTTGAAATTACTGTATAGTGATTGTGTTTAACTGGGAATTAGAGCAGCTATAATTTGCAGGTTTTCTCCTCAGCCTCAAGTGTTTGTGGGACATTGATGCTTACGTGGAAAGGACAGCTTCAATACTCCAAACTGATTCAGTTAAAAAAAAATATTGCTTTGGGCCAAAGCATATTTAGAGTCTATTAAGTCATGAATCACAATGTCATTTCAACCTTAAACATTTAAACAGTTTTTAAGAAAAGTTTCTAAAGTACCATCTTTAGGGAAAACTTGCTTTCAAAAGCAACTCTTTAAAATGCTTTCCCCTGTGGATTATAGTTGTTGCCTTCTTGTTTTCGAAGTAATCCTCAGTTTTTAGTTGCCTAGTTGATTTATTCAAAGACAGCGCGCCTGAGTTCTCACACTGCTTCTTCTCCCATTTTTTCCATCCTCCTTGTTCTGTTATGAAACTGTTACCTGTTTCAGTTCCAGCTGCTAGTAAGTAAAAGCAAGCCAGTCCAAGGGAGAAATTTAGACTGTAATTTGCAAGTGATAGAGCATTAAATGATTTAATTGACAAGGAGCTCACTAAAGGGACTTCTATCCCAGCAACATATTTCCCTTTGCTCTTACTGAAGGAGATGGAGGGGAAAATTGCACCTTCAGGAATTATGGGATTATGAACATTTATGCCACACACATGTCATTACCTGGTGTTGGTTTTTTTTGTTCTGGTTAAGCTTTGCTAGTAGAGAATATATGCTGACAGAGGTTATAGCTCCATATATGCTGAAGGGGTGACATTTATCTTATATCCTAATGGAGTGCAGCTAGGGACCTCTGGTATAAAATTATGCCATATATTGTAGCTTCAGGATATGGAACAAGAACTAGGGGAAGCTGTGTGTGTCTGCACGCAATATGCATTATGTACACGTGAACACACTCCCAATTATATATTTGAGAAGAGAGAGTTCTCAGCTTTAGTATCTCAAACTTCAACAAGCAGTAAATGTATAAAAAGATCACTGTTTCTATATAAAAGTGTCAAATGTTATAGAACAAAGAGGACTATATCAGCATATCGGGAATTCTGTTGTAACAGCCTACCTGTGCACCTGGAAGACTATTCAATGCTGTAGTTTCTGCATTTAGGTGTAAGATATTTTATAAATTTGGGGTCATTTTTCAAAAGGATTTTAAAGTTCTTTAAACTGGCAGCATATTTTTATCTTGCTTTGTTCATTGTTTTTGAATTGGGCTCACCAATAACTACCGGTACATCCTTCCTTCTGCTTATATTGCTTTTGCTTAACAATGTTTTGAACTGAAATCTCTGTCCAGTAGTCTAGTGCTACTGTAACTCATTTATATAGACATGCTCATGGTAGGAAATGTAAATGATAGAAAAGATGAAAACAGAAAACAGAAGGCTTAATTGTCTATATCATAATCTCAAAACTGATACCGTAGTATCATCCATAAATAGAGAATTAGAAGAGAGCATACCTTCCTTCAATTGCTTTACAGACTTATGGTCTTAGAAGCATTCATATTTTCAATCACTTAATCATACAAATTGCAATCATTTATTTCTGTTTTACATTGGCTGGATCATATGTCAAGATAGATCATTTTTAAATAATTATATGTTAATCAGTGTGATTTAATGTATAGTTCAGTATGACACATGAACTCAGAAAACAATCTTAACTGTGATTCAATTATAAGTGTATTTTGCAAACATAGATCAGTTTTTCTTGGGGAAAATGTATTGCTTGGAGTGTACATCACAAAAATCCATACTTTATTTAATGATGTTGTCGCATAAATCATACTTGGCAGATTCGCACAGCACTAAGCCATATTAGAATTTTATGCAATGTATAAACCCAAGTTATTGAACTATTAAATGATTACATGAAAAATAAGAATAAATAAGAACTGTATTAAAGCTTTTAATTATTAATTTAATGGATGGAAACTGATCAAGGAGAGATTCAACCTAGAAATAAGGAGACATTTTCTGAGTGAAAACAACCAACCAATGGAACAGCTTGCCTTCAGAATTTGTAGGAGCTTCATCACTGGAAGCTTTCAAGAACAGACTGGACTGCCATCCATCAGAAATGATATAGAGTCTCCTGCTTGGGTAGGGGATTGGACTAGATGACCTACAAGGTCCCTTCCAACTCTGTTATTCTGAAATTAAGTATTTGTGCTTCAGCCTTTCTCGTGAATGGAAGAAGATAAAAGTGTCAGAAAAAGTTTTCATTCTTATATATATTTACAAAAATGTCTGAAATCTATATAAAGAATGAATTTTAGCAAACAATCCATATTCAGAAGTGATTCCCATTCATTGAGCATGCTGATTTATTCCTAGCTCTCATTATATAAAATGAAAATAGAATTTTTAAAAAGGGAAGTTTATGATTCAGGATGAGATTTCTTGAGAAGGAAAACGAATGCAGTCCTTTTTGTTATCAGAATTGGTCAGAGCAGATCTTGGGCAACATGTTGGAAATTTATGCTTTGGTTGAACAATATTAGAAATTCAATGAAGTGGAAGAAAAGAACTGAACAATTTAAAATAAGATAGCTTTTTTATAGTTTGTAATGTGTAATGCTTTCATTTTTGTCTGTTAGGTTTGTATTTTGGTGTTGCTTACATATATTTTCTTTGCAATATTTATTTATCAGGATCTGAGCATTTCAATAGAAACTTATTATTCTAGTTTAGATATCCAGCTCTGAGAAATGATTGTATTCACATGACGTCCCTACCCATGGTTAATTTATCTATACTTTCCTCAGTTAATCCAATTACCTGTGTTCATACTTTATATGCCTACTTATGTACTGTGTATGATAACTAATATAAATACAAAATGAAGCTACAAGTAGGATGTAAAGTTTTGGAATCCAGGTGAATCTGTATGTTGTCTACAAGTCATACCTTTTAAAATGGACACGAATGGACTTTTGATGTCTGCAGGCTGCATTTGGATATTTTAAATAAATTAATAAATTATTGCTATTCAAAATGTGTAGTAATATTAACAGTCTTTTATGTTATATGTTGGAACAAAATTGGTTTTAATGTTTTCTCTTTTTCTTTTTCAATAGATATGCACTATTGAGGAAGTCCAAAGAGAGGCAAGAATTGGATGGCCTCAATAATTTGAACTATTTTCCAAATATTACATATGATTCTTTGTATAAAAACATAACTGTCAATCTATCACCAGAGCTGGCTCTGCTGAGTGAATACTAAGAGAATATGAGAAGAGAATGTCAAGAGATGGTTTTATAGATGTCTCCTGGACAAGAATAATCTTGTGTCTAATGAAGGATCACAGTGTTTTGAAGAATAATTTTCAAAAATACGCAGAGATCATCAGACTGTAGACATATTCACACTGTCAGCAAGTTCAGACTTAACTTGCTTTTTGATTTCCTTTTAAAAAGAACAATGGTGTGACCTGCTGCTTTTGTCCCAGCATTCCATTTTCTTAAGCAATCTCCAGTAACAAATAGAAATTGAATGTGCTTTCCTGCTCATAAAACCAGTTTGGCTTAAAAAAAAAGAAAGAAAGAAAGAAAAGTCTTGGTTTCTTGACTTAGGGTGCTGGAAGCTATCCTGTAAGCCACAGGTGTCAAACTCTAGTCACGTTGCCATCACGTGATGTTTCATGATGTTTTTTCCCTTCACAGAGCTGGGATGGGTGTGGCCTACGCCTGTCGCATCTGGCCCACCGGTCGCCAGTTTGACACCCCCGCTGTAAGCTATGACTGTTATTGGAGATGAACTACTGCCTAACAGTGACGCCATTCTTTTCATTTGTGTTTGCATTGGTTTTCTAATTGACTTGCTTGAAGGAAAAAAGATAGATATATATATCTATATATATACACAATCACTTCTTAAAGAAGTATAGATGTAGATAAACTGTATAAATTGCTCTCCTTTATTTTTTAAAAAAAATGCAGTTCAAAACTGAAGCTGAAGGTTTACAACTTAGTATAACTCAAGTAAGCCCTCAACTGTGCAAGCACTTCAGTACATCAGGATGACATGCAAGTAATTCTCTTCAGGGCTATTTAAGCAGTTGTTAGTGGGATTCAGACTGTCATTTCATTGGTTATTTTGGAAACAATACCAGTGTTTATTGGAAAAGGTGAAATCTGGCATTGGGAGAGAGAATTTTATTCATGAAAGTGTAAAGGCCAATTGCATTTTGGGGAATTGCATAGTCTTTCTGGAGTGGTTGTGTTGTGTTTTTTTTGGGATGTGTGACCCGGTGCATTTTGTCCCCATATTCCAAACTGACAGCAAAACATCAGAGAAAATATCTCCCTGTTTCATCTTGGTAAAAGACAAAAAGTCTCCAGAAAGTTAACCAAGTTTCCACTTCGTTTGGTTAAAGTTTGCAAATCATTCAGTCTGTTGTTGGAAAAGTCTAGTGATTTCTGTAGTTTTAATTTGGGTGTGTGTGTTATGAATAATAATTTGATATATTTATTGTGTAAATGAAACTGAACTAATACAGACTAAAACTGTAGGTTGAAGTTCTTGGGTATGATTAAGCAGAAAAACATTGCACAAGTACAAGTACTGGGATAAATGTATCCGGACTCCAACTCTTAATTAAAAGAATGAAGGGCATTGAGATTTGTTTTAAAAAAATGTGAATATCAGGCAGAATTGGTTGGTCCATAATCTCTATCTAGTTTTTGTTTTAACCTACCATAATAAGTTTGTGCCTTTGTTTTGTTTTGTTTTTCTGGTTTAAAACCAGTCCATCTCTTTATATAGCATGTACAGACTTTTTTAAACCGGGGTATTTACTCTGGTAAAGCAAATTGTTCTTTAATATATATTTATAGACAGAGTTTAATGTGAGCATTACTTTAATCTCTTTGATTGCATTGTTGCCTTCAGTTGCTTTAACTTGTATAGAAGACTTTTTTTTCCTTTAAAGATTTTGGGTTTGGTAGATATATGACCCCCCCATATACAACTGTTGTGGAGGTGATTAACCAGACCTATTTTCTTGAATCTCAAGAGTTATGAAGGGGCGAGTGTGTGCTTGTGTGTGAAAGAGAAAGTGTGCATGTGTGCATCTTATCGGCTGATATGAAAGGGCAGGAAATCTGTTCTTGAATTTGCTGATAAGTAGACTTTAAGATGTTTCACAATAGTACCTTTAAGGTTGCTGCAGAGGGAATAACTTAGCTTTTATTCTTTTAATGGCACATGAAGCAATAAAGACTTCTGCATTTTGATAATTTTCAGTTGTGAATAATTCATATGTATTTTTTTTAACTTGGAATGCTAGTAGAAATTAACATTTTATTTAATGGTGCTTTTGTTGAGAATGTGTTTCAATCTGTCTTAATTCACCTTGACATTTCCAAACAGCTATTTGGCAGTGCTACACACACACACACACACTTTAAAAATAGATTGTACACTCTTCTACCATACCCTTTGAATTACCTCTAATAAGAAATGCACTTGTTGAAGATTGGTGTGAAAGAGCCAGTTTCACTTCTTAATTAGTTCTGGATTGATTTTTTCCCGCAAAAAATTATTTTCTTCCCCTTCCTTTAAAAGTGTGGAATTTCTTTTAAATGTGCACTGTTGCTCTTATCAGATACGTCAGCTATTGTATGGTAAATGTAATTGTTGGAAATATAACTGTCAAGCGCATGTGTTATAGTGTTTTTAAAAATCATTTAAAATCTGTACATTAATAGCTGAAACTTTAACAGAGTGCTCCCCATTTCCATCAGCACTGTCAGATAATATTGCTAAGGGATAGAACACTATCGTTACAAAAATGTATGTTTTATATGAGCCATGTGGATCTTTATTTTCTAAAACCTCTTTATTTTTTTTTGTAAAAACTGTTTTGTACTCAGTTTAACATCTGAGCAACCACTGTGCATTGCCAAACATCTACTGTCAAAGATAGAATTGAATCATATTTAATTTTTCTTTCTGTTGTTTTGAGCTTCTCTGTGTTTTCTGTGAGGCTCCAGGGGTATATTTTTGCACTGAAATCTAGTGTTAAAACACATATTTTTCAACAATCCATTGTATCATTGCATTTATTCACCTGTGTGTTTGTACATTTTTGTATTTGTTAACTTATGAGTGATTTTTTTCAGTAAAAAGAATACATATTCAAGAACCAAGAAATGGTAATGATGTTGCTTTATTTATGAGTGAATTACTAATGTGCAGTTCAGTGTAATGAAGAGCCCAATTTATATGCATGCCTTAATGCACAATTAGATAAATTTAAAAAAAGATAATGTTTTTAGATTGTTAGTTACTTGACTGTTTCCCTTTCATTACAGAAATCAATACATGAACTTTATTTATTAAACTTATTTATATTTATATGAAATTTAGCTTTCAACTTTCTGCTTTATAAATAAATTGCTTCATTGGTTTTTTTAAAAGGCCATATAAACAAATCAAATTACTCAATGTTTGTATAAGGTCCTAGATAATTTCAGTAGAATGTATGAAATAGAAAAGGCTTTCTATTCCTTGAAGTTTAATTTATCAATGGTTATTATCTTTGTCAAGCTATGTTACTGACATTTTAAATTGGACCCACCAGATATTTAAGAGGTATCTAATTTATTCCCAACATTTTCATAAGTACTTTTTTGGAAAGTTTCTAGGATCTAAAGGTAGTATAGTTCCAGTTCTTAGCACTTATATACCACTTCTTAGTGCTTTACAGCCCTCTCTAAGCAGTTTTCCAGAGTCCACATATTGTCCCCAACAATCTGGGTCCTCATTTTACTGACCTTGGAAGGATGGAAGGCTGAGTCAACCTTGGTCCCCATCAGGATTGAACTCCTGATTGTGGGCAGAGTTAGCCTACAATAATACTGCAGAATTAGCCTGCAATACTTCATTCTAACCACTGTGCCACCACAGTTCTTACTTCTCTTCCTGCATTAAGCTTTTTATTCATAATGTTCATACCCCACATTCTGAGTATTTATATAAAGGCACTTGACATCTTTGTGACTTAGTGTGGTCCTTCCTGTATTTGCATCCTTGTTATTGGTTGCCGACACATCCTGCATACTCCTTTCCCAGTGCCATTTCAATTTAAAGTCCTCTGGATCAGCTTAGCAAAGTACTTTTTAAACAGCTTCTGCCCAACTCTTGTGAGGTGCAGACTATCCCCTGCCAGGAGTCTTCTGTCTTGGAAACATATTTGCTTTTTAAAATCTAAACCATTCCTGTTGTCCTTGTCTGAGTAGCCAGATGGCTACATTTCTTGCTCTTATTGGGCCACGTCCTTGGAGGGAGGGAGGGAGGGAGGGAAGGAAGGAAAGGAAGGAAGGAAGGATCGATCACCTGTACCCAGCTCTGTCACGTTTCTGCTATTACCCCTTATCATCATAGCCATCTTTAAGGCTTCGGCTGGCTGTGTCATATAGAGCAGAGGATATTTATCAATGGACTTTTTATCTCATGCATGCCACATCTTTCTCTTGCTTGACTGATCACCAGAGAGAATCTAGCACCTGTTTCTTTAAATAGGGGGTTTCCAATCATCACCACCATTAAAATAGAGGCAGGAATCATTCAAATTTATTTTTAAAATGTGATTAAATTTGCTCTGGACTCTGCCTATTCCAGAATGACTCTGGTTTACAATTTAAAAGTAAAAAATAGAGGAAAAATCTGAAGTGTCTAGGCAATAATATCCCATAATGGGTTTAAAAAACCCCCACCTAACGGCTCCATGGCTATCTACCTCAAGGCCTGGGAGAATAACCATGTTTTAAAGGACTACTGACATATCATTAGGGAAACTTTAGGGGTGATATCATTCTAGAATGCAGACACCATAACAAAAATGGTAAAATTCCTCGTTCGGGTAGAACATGTTAAGTTGAAGGGACATGGAGCACACCAATTCTGCCCAATCTTACTGAACAGTCAGAAACTGGGATATAGGCAGTCCTTCAAATAACCTGGCCTTTACTAATCCACCTGATCATCTTAGTGTTTGAGATTTGTGGTCGCTTTTCATCCAGGAATTCAGAAAATTAAGCAAGCTTCTTGCTGCTGTCCTTTTGCAAGCAATTTATTTTTTAAATTTATCTAATTTAAGAATTTCCCATCTTCCCTCCTAAGCATAAGTAGCTTCACTTTCCCTTCCAGGACATACCTCCTGAATTTGTGCAATATGTCCTGAACTATGTATAATTCTCGTCCTCTTCAGAGTAAAAAAATAACACCTCTGCAGTCACGAGAACTAACGAAAAAGTACTTTCTCCTTGACTTACCCTTCCAAAGACTTATTTGTACTCATCCCATTTGCTCACAATAATTTTGATTGTTGCTTAGTAACAATCAGTTTGTTGCTTGATTTCTCGTGATTCCGTGGGTGACCCCATGCAATGGAAAAAGTTTATATTTTCAGTTTAACTCTGCAACCCTAGTCTAGTGTTGCCATTCAAATATTCATGCCCATTCAAATATTAATCAGATCTTACTTAGTTAATTTCTGGGACATTTGGAATGAGATTCAAAATGTATATAGATCTCAAAACTAGCATTAAGCTGACAAAAGTTTTTTGTCATGAGAATTAGCCATCTGTTCGAGAAATCTCAGAGACATTTTTATGTTTACTGTCCTCATGTATGTGATTATTATTAATATTTGAGAAGTAATGGTGATAGTTATGCCAAATTTTCCTGATTCTCATTGTTCACAGGGCTTTTCTATTGCTTTGAAAAGTGATTTGGGAGCAAATTAGCATTGATTTGAATCTAGAGTTATCCTTTATGTTATCTTTACTGAAGAGGTTGAAATTTCACAGTTGCCTAGCGCTCCATCTAACAGAAAAAGGGCTGTCAGTTATTTTACACTTGACAAGGGAGGAGGAGGAGGAGGAGGAGGAGGAGGAATAATGAATTCAGGGTAGCATAAAGCAAGCCACTACCTCAAATACAGGTAGTCCTCAACTTACAACCATTTGTGTAGTGACTGTTCAAAGATATAATGGCATTGCAAACAGTAAGTTATGACAATTTTTAGCGCTTATGGCCATTGCAGCATCCCCATGGTCACATCAGAATTCGGATGCTTGATAACTGACTCCAATTTATGATGGTTGCAGTGTGTCTCAGGGTCTTGCAATTCCCTTTCATGACCTCCTGACAAGCAAAGTCAATGGGGAAGCCAGATTCATTTTAACAACCACATTACTTAACAGCTGTGGTGATTCGCTTAAGAACTGGAGCAAGAAATGCTGCAAAAGGGACAAAGCTGACTTTACTGTCTTGCTTAGCAACAGAAGTTTGGGCTCAGTTGTGGTCGTAAGTCAAGGACTGCATTAAGTTGGAGATGAGTCGGGCTGTTTGCATACACAATTTCTTGGTGCTAAGCTGTTGTGTGACTCCAGAGACTGGTATGAGAAGGGATTAGCCGGTCTCTGTTTAATACTTTGGGAGTTTAACTAATCAGATTATCCAGCAATATGGATGTAATTAGAAAGGATCTATTAGCATATGGAGCCTTGTGCATTTTTATTATTTCTCTTTTCTCAGCTGATGAGCTTGTGATGTTTTGCATGAGTTATTTTACTTAGGAGGGGGGGAAAGCCTTGTGGTTTTCAAATTGTGCTTTTTTGTTTCACTCATCCCCCATTCACACACTGAAATGTGTTATATTGCTTTTCAATTGTAATATATATGTACAGTAATAACGATCAGCTAATACCTGTGACTTCAGGAAATTGAATAAACCAGAGATACACAAATGCTGTGAACTGTAGTTGTGAGGGTCAGCCAGAGATTTACAGCCTAGATAACAATGTCAAGGTATCTATTAGGGGAAAGAAAGCTTACTTCAAAAAACAAGCAAAACTTGCACAAAGAAGAAAATAAAATACTTTGATAAGTTTCACAATGGAGACCAACAGCAGTTACAAAGAAATCAGCGTATCCAAAACAGGTGCTAGCAAGGCAATCAGATTTCTGGGGAGTGGGTGATTTTTATGTGTGCTCAAGTTTGCTGCAAAAGAAGACGGCTCTCTGTGCCTGAATTACTTAATTCAGCAAGCGATTAAAATGAGAAACAGATCAGACACGGGTACCTACGGCCAATATTAGATAATTACTAGGCAACTTAGAGCACTTTGGAATACACTATTCTTAACACTGCACAGTGAAATTATTTAGGTGGAAATTACTTCAGAACTCCGGCAGAGCACCCTTCTCTTACTTATCCAAAAGATGCTGATGTTTTAAACTCCATGTATTCTGGGTGACAACTCACAATACAACTCTTTAAGTAGCAATATTTATTTTAATCTCATAAAATATAAATTGCTTTAATAAATGGCAGGCAAGCATAGTGTTCAAACATTATAACATCTTGTAAATAATCTGTTTACTGCCTAATAAATGTCATCTTTCAGGATGTGGTTTGTATGGCTGCCAGGGTTTCTCTTTTCACCCGTTATTCATTTCCTTTCTGCACTCTGCATTCCAGAGTCTGCAGGAATGCAAAAGATTTTACTACTAGTTTCAACATAGTTTGAAGGGAGTGGAAAGTGTAAAAGTGATTTATGTGTGTTGTCTATTATGCTAGCTGTCTAAGAAAATGACTTTAAAATGGGCTTGGCTGTGAGGAGACTCAGACTAAATCCCTCAGAAGCTGATTGCCTAAGCCCTAAGTGAAACACACTATGTACTGACATGGTGAATACTATAAAATGATTAATACTAAGTTCCAATATAATTAGATTTCATTTGGCATGAAATACAAACTCCCCCTTTATTATTTAGTAAGTATGAAACAAGATGTGATAGTTTAGGGTGTCAAACTCGTGGCATCACAGTGGCGTCAGGTGACGTATTGGGACTTTTTTCCCCTTCGCTAAACCAGGCGGGAGCAGGGCCAGCACGTGACACATCTAGCCCGTGGGCCGCGAGTTTGATACCCCTGAACTAGTTTGGTGTATGTGAACATTGGTAGTTCATATTTTGAGCTAAACCGTAATACAGTTTGCTATATAAACAGCAAATCATTAAGCTTTGTGAATCACAGTGGCAATGGTTTGATTAATAAGTTATAGTTAAACCATGTTATGTGAAATTAGAGAATTGATAGGTATGAAGACATACCTACTTATATCTTATTAATTTTCCACTATTTTTTCCATAGAGCAGAGGAACACTAAGTCTGCCTACCTACCATAGATACGCTGTTTGAAGAGCTCACGGTCTTATCTCAATAGAGGACTATCTAACTGCTACATTTCATTTCCTGGTGACTATAATAGTTCAGGATGGAAAAAGCCCACCTCTATATGTAGGCAATGTATTGGGGTCCCTGGCTATTGATAGCTTCAACAATTAATAGTTGATAGGAAGAGGCAAGGTTGAAATTTGTTATGGTTGGTCAGAGTCGGGCTGATGTTTAGACCGGGTCTCTCTTATAGTGAGATACTGCTTATATTTGATACTACAATATTGACATCTTTTAATACTTGTGCTAGGTATTTCTTCGTATTGTGTCAATACAGGCAATCTTATTATATTGTTTTTGTGCTGCTCTAGATGTTCAGTTATTCTCTATTTCAGTTCCTGTTGCTTTTTTTCCTAGAGGGCTTTCCTTTTTTCTGAGGAGAAGGCAGAGGATGAAAATGATTCAATAGCTAGTCCTCTACTGCCAATTCCCTCTGGTTTTCCTCTACAATCTGAGCTACTTGTGGCAAGGCTTCAATTTCTTTGTTCTGGGTGGATCTTTACAGTTTAATTCTATTTCTGTGAACACTTTATACTATGCTAAAACTATAAATTGGCATTGATGTCCTAGTTTCTGTTATTTCCGATTCTTGACGTTCTTTCCTGGACAGGTACATTGTCTTCATATGCACTAACTTTCCCACAATTCTTGTTGACTTTATTTGTAATAGCAAATAATTATTTCTTTGTTTCTAGTCTTTATATATTTGCAATGAGTAAGCAACTTTTCTTCTAGTAGTTCTACAGTTGCTGGCCCTGGTTCTTCAGCCAATAGTTCTAAATCCTGTAATTCACATGTCACCAAATATCCAGGATCTCCAATACCTTGCTGACTCAGCCAACAACCAATTCAGAAAGAGATTTGTAAGTTACATCTCTGACTCCTCTGGCTTCTCTGATGAAACCTATCCAGTACAATTGAATCTCTAGCACAGTTGTCATCTTCCTCAGAATGTACACAGATAGCATTTTTGTGTAAATTTACATGATCATGATCTAATCCAGGTTTGCTTAATTTCAGGCATTTTAATCTGATTTAGGCCTTCCATTTATGGCCTCTCTTCAACCCTATGGCACCCCAGCTAAAATCCTCTCTTCTAAACCCTTATATATGAGCTCTGTTCCAAAGTTGTCCTTCTCAGTTCTTCCTAATTCATATTGAGTTCAGTCCAGAGCAGGAAGTGTTATGCTTTATGAATAAAGATACTCCTTTTCTTTGAAGTTGGACTAGCATAAAAATAAAATCATAGGATTCTTCCAAATCTCCACTTCTTATTTTGATTCCAAGGTCTGGAAAATATTCCTGGAAATGTAGGCATGATTCAGAGCACAGCCTGCTTCTTGAATATTTCGCCTTTCTGTTAATGCTTTCTTCTAATATTTTGATTTGTTAACAATATGTTGCAGGTTCAATATAATACCAGACTAAGAACAACGACCCTGTTCCCTACACACAACCCTCAGTTAACATTTTAGATGACTTGTTGTACAATGAGTTCTTAAACCATGGTATTTGGAACAAAATGCCCAGATAGCCTAAACTAAAAATAAAAGAAGAAGAAATATATTGGCAACAAAATCTAAGTGCTTACTATTTTCATTTTCATTGAACTGTTGTTCTGTAAACTGCTAAAATGTGTTTTCCCTTTTTGTATGTGATAAAACTATTGTGGCCACTTCCTTTAGGCTACACAAAGAAACGAGACAAAAAAAATAACCAGTATGACCGCTATTTTAGTTCTAGAACTGCTATATTAATAGTCGTTTGTTTCTGTCTTCTGCCCTTTAGTAGATGTGTCCTCTTAATCCCAAATGACTAAATTTATGCAAGGGAAATGTGTTTCCTTTCTCACAAATTTCATAATATTTTACCACAACAGCATATTTTATTTTGTTTCTCAGTTGAAATTTATATTTATTTTTTAATACTAGGTACAATGGTGCTATGCCTAGTGTCATATTGATATCGATATTTTTTTTTTCTTTTCTCTCTTTATTTTTTTAACTTTGGTTCATTGTTTTTGCATTTCTTGTAGCTAGGGTTGGTTTGTGGGTTTTGTTTTTTGTTTTGTCTTTTTGTACATTAAAAAAAGTAATGCATTTCAAAATTGAACTGACTGTCAGATGGATCACTTTGCCCAAAGCATTTTGTAAGGCCAGATACAAAGGATCAGTGTATCACCTCTACTTAGGTAACTCTAGCTTGGTCTTTCCTTCACTTTCTGGGCATGCCAAGAAGCCTAAGGGAAGGGAAGTATAGAAGATCCCCAGCTATACTTGGACTTCCAAGGGAAGAACCCTGGCAGAGGGGGCCCAGGGTGAAGGGTCACACCCTTCCCAGTCCCTCCTTGCAGCTCCCAACCAGAGGTGGTGAAGTGTGTGGGTTGTGAGAAAGGCTGAACATGAGCTGACAGTGATCAAATTGCTTGCAGAAACACTTTCTGTTATTTCCAATTCAGCAACCCTTTCCAGCATTGAAAGGAGTGTGAGGCACAAGAAAGGGAAAGTGTGATGCTTATTTAAAAAACTAAATCCACTTAGTCCTCGACTTACAACCATGCGTTTAATGACTGGTTACAACAACACTGCAAAAAAGGGTTTTCACACTTAACGACTGCTGCAGCATCCCCATGGTCACGTGATTCAATTCAAACGCTTGGCAACTGACTCCTATTTATGATGGTTGCAATGTCCCCGGGTCATGGGATCCCCTTTTGTGACCTTCTGACAAGCAATGGGGAAGACAGTTTTGCTTAGCAACCGTGTTACTAACTTAACAACTGCAATGGTTCACTTGACTGTGACAAGAAAAGTTGTAAAATGGGGCAAATTCACTTAACTGTCTTGCTTAGCAAAAGAGATTTGGGGCTCAGATGTCATAAGGTAAGGACTATCTATCTATATACCTGTATCTATATAACAAACACTCCTTGTTTGTTTAACAATCACAACTGGGACCAGCAACTCGGTCTCAACAAAGCAGTCACCAATAAAACATCAGTTTTATGATTTTACTTCAACTTTCCTTTAAGACTCCAAAGGTCATAAATGCAAGGATTGACCACAAAGTTATTTATTGCAAATGGTCACTACATGAGACAGTTGCTAAACAAAAACTATAGATCCAAATCAAAGTTACCCTATTAAAAAAGTAGAAGAGCAAGCCTTCCCTAGCCATTAATAACCACGTTGCAGTGAGGTAGGGGGCAGGATGCACAATGGCCATCTTTTCTTACTGTTCCTTATAAAGATGTGTTCTTGGGCCATTATCAACTAAAATCTTTTTTATTTTGATTGGTTGTGTTATTATACTGGGAATGGGAGATCCAAGTTCTACTCCACCTTCAACAACCTTTGCAAATGGAAGCTCACTGCGTGACTCTGGGCAACTCACTGTCAGTACAACCTACCTCACAGGGCAAAATACATTTCTCTCCCTTACCTTCAAAATCTAAGTAAGCATCACATTTTTCTCATGTGCACATCCACACACACCTTTTCCCAAACTTCTTTCTCTGCCCTTTCTCTTTAAAACTCACAGCCACACATATTTTCTCCCCAATGATCAGTCATGCACATGAACTCTCTACCTCGCTGCCTCCCCTCTCTCCCTCCTTGCTGGACTTCCAGTTTGATGTTGCTGCAAGATCGGCGCAGGGGAGCAGGCTCTGCATCCCACGTCAAATCCTTGTCATCGGAGCCCTCCCTCCCCGGGGGCTAAAGTCACCCCGTAGGGGTAACATACAAAGGAGGGGCACCCTGCAGGTCACGGAGAGCGGTGGCTCTCCTGCTGGACCCAGGATTTCTTCCCTCTTTGCCGAAGACAAGGCAGCCATTATGGCTGCCGTGTAGCTGGGGGAACTGAAGAAACGAAGAATGCTAGACAGTGATTGGATTGGGTGAGGTGATTTTTTTGAAATTTTGTCTAGGATTTACCCTAAAAGAAAATAAAGTGATCACTCAGCACTCAGATAAGAATTCATCCAAGTAAGAGTTTATTAAAGAAACTATGTTGGCACATCTGGGAAAAACCTGAAGCCCCAGGTTTTTCCACACCCAAAAGAGAAAGATCCACCTCTTCTCCACCATCATAGATCACATTCCCCAATCCTCTTCTATACCCATCATCCCTTTTCCTGTCTTGTCACTCCTCTTCTAGGTGCTGCTCAGATGGCCTTGACACATTAAGAAAGAATGCTGTTTTGTCTACGAACCCTTATAACCATATGAGAAAGTACTCCCGCCCTAATTCCCATGTGCTTTTGGGTGGCAGCCTGCAGAGGCCTCACAATTATGGCTTCCAAGCCTGACAATGAGAGGCTACACATTACTTCTAGGCACGGGAGGCTCGGCCCCCTTACCTGGTTACTCTCTACTGCTTCTCTCTCTTTCTCCCTCTCCCTCGCCCTCACCCTCACCACCGGCAGCAATGGAAGGCAGAGGCATGGAGCGGGGGGGGGGGGGGGAGGCAAACCCAGCTATCTGGCTCATGGGAGGCTTGCTGAAAGCTTGCAGCAACAGGCAGAGCCATCGGGGAGGCAGGGGATCCAGGCGCCCTGTGCTGGTATTTCATTGGCACGGCTGCAGACAAGCCAAGAGACAATGGGATGGAGTGGGCAGTGCATTCGGATCGCCTCTGCCTCCCTCATGCCTCTGCTTCAGCGCAGAATGACTTTTGCCCATCTCTTTCTGGGCTCGGCACTTCTGCCTGTTGGGCCACTTCCTGAAGCCGGCAGCTCCTCAATCAGCCGCTTTGCTTTTTCCCTCTTTTCCCTCACGAGAGGCTTGCATGGTGGTACCAGTAGCAGAGGGAGGCAGAGGCATGGGGGAGGCAGAGGCGATAACAACGTACCGGCCCCTTCGTCCCACTGTCTCTTGGCTTGCCTGCGGCTGCACCGAACAAGCACCAGCATGGGGCATCTGGATTGCCTGTC
>JANHFL010006019.1:12764-28487 GCA_032468155.1 Oxyrhabdium leporinum
GGATGGATGGATGGATGGATGGATGGATGGATGGATGGATGGATGGATGGATGGATGGATGGATGGACGGACAGACAAACAGACAGACAGATAGATAGATAGATAGATGGAAAAGAGAGAAAGACAGAGAGAGAGATAGACAGGCAGAGAGCAGAGTCAGAGACAGACAGATGATAAGATATGGATGACAGATAATACACTATTTTTTGGGGGGGGGGTGACTATATACACAATTGTTGTGGGGGTTTTTAACTATTCAAAAGTTGTTTTCTGTCTTTTCTCACCTCATCCAATAAATAGAGTCAAGATGGGAATAAAAAATCAGGGGAAAAGTTTATGCTTTATAGCAATGAGTTTGGTCCTTCAGTGCTGAAATGAAGTTCTTTGTTCCTACTTCAAATTAAATGTACAGAGCTGATGCTCCCTTTTAAATTATCATAACAGCTCCCACACTGAAAGTAGATTTGTTTCTCTTCATTTTATTAAGGATGTTTCTCTCTGTCTCAGTTGACTAATAAAAATTGCTTTGATAAGTGACACTACAATGATAAAATTGCTTGGAAGGTAATTTAAAAGGCACACCTTTTATATGTTAATTTCTTTATTTTCTTTGTCTTATCTGCTGCTCCTTTCAGCCAATCTGTAGCAGTTAATTCAGTCAGTGAAATAACATGGATCGATTTACTATAAACCATTAAAATAAATCTCCAAAACTAGAAAATGTGCATCTACTAGGTACATTAATTAAAATATATAAGGTAAAAGGATCAGTTTTTCAATTATATGTTTGAATGCATGCTCACTCCCTGTGCTAGTGATTTCTGCAGGCAGTATGCAGCAATATTAAAAAAAAATATTTGTTCATATGCATTATTCACAACTTCTTATAGCTCTGTCATGTTTTTAGCAAAGCAGGTTTTAAAGTCAACTAACTTCGAAGAAATCTGGACCTGAACTTCATCTCTTTGTTACCTCATGATATCAATCAACACCAGAAACTTTAATATTATATATAGATTTAGAATGATACTGTCTACTCAACTGTTTAGTTAGTTGAGATTGCTAAAAGTCATGGTGGATCTTTGTAAACCTTAGCTTTCCTAGTTATCTTCTGCATTATTTATACTTAATATTTAATTTGATATACACTTCTATTCTGCTTTCATAAATATGTCTATGTGTTGTTCTACATTAAAGTAAGGTGGCAAGCGTCAGAGATATACAGTTGAAAAGAGGTACTGATAGGAGGAGGAGGAGGAAGAGGAGGAGGAGAATATGAATGCTGTAACTAGAGTGAACTTAATAAAGGCATAGAAAAAGGTACTGAAGTATGACAGAATTGAAGTAGGAAGTAGATCTCAAGGGGAATAAAAAGTATCAATTTATTAGGATTGGCTGAAACATATTAATGATCTTTGGATGTATTTTGTTGAGTTAGTTAGGACATTTTTGTTCTCAATTGGACCAGAAACAACTGGGTAAACTTCTTTTATTAAACTGTATTTTCATATAGCTTTGGTCAGCTATGGCCCTAAGGATGGGCGAATTTAGTGTCTCAGCCTACGCAAGCAAATATAGAGGGGCAAGTGATGACACATCTTTGCAACATCTTGACACAAACTCTGCTCATCATGTGCTTACATGCAATACACCATCAATGTGATGAGGAAAGGATGCATATACTCTATATCTCAGAGTGCACTGAATATTCTGTTACAGAACAAATCTACATGGTGTCGCAGAACCCTGGTTAAATCTAGTGCTTTGCTGGGCTCCAGCTAGTAGAGTGGAACTAACTGAAGAAAGCAGACACTCTTTCTTTGTGTTACCTTTTGATGGTTGAGAGACCTTGTCTCCAGTTCTAGATGGAACCTTCTATATCAAGGGCTAAGTAGGATACAATCTACATCTTTTTTTCTCCTCACTGTTTGACGTTGACATTTGATTCTTCACTTTTGAATTGATAGGTTTATTGGCTTGCTGAATGAGGAAATTGGTGTGTTCAGCATGATCCTGACAATAGAGTTATAAGCAACCTCAAAAGCAAAGGATCTGAAATGCTAATAGCTAAAGAGTCATGAGCTCAGTGATGTATGTAGACTAGATAACTTGTACATCACAAGATAGCTATGTAATTTGTTATCCAATAATATTACAAAAGGATTAAGATGCCTTGACGAGAACTTGTCTTTAGCTTTTTTTGGAAGACAAGTTCAAATAAAATAAAATAAAATAATAAAATAAAATATGAAATATGGAATAAACCTATTTCTGGGACACTACTTACCCTAAGTGATTGAGGCAGTAAGCCACTTGCTCTTTCAATACAAAACCAGAGGATTGGTTTTGTATCACTGTACGTGCAAAACCAAAGGATTGTCATACTTTTATTCAAAGCAGCAAGTCAAGAAACATGGAAGAGCAAAATGTACAAATGTAATGTAACCTTTATTCTCTTGGATCAGGATAATAACGTTACTGACAGATTTGATAGATGTTTTGTTTATTTCTTTGCTTACTGCAATTACTATTCCTTGTTGTGTTGCCCAAAGGTAGAAAATGTACTCTTCCATTATTTAAAATGTTTTTATCTTGACTATAGCACAGCTCTTTTCCTTGTATCTTTTTGTAACCTAACATTTTAATTTGCTAGTCTTTGACCATAACTACAAATAAAATAAAATATTTTTTTTGTTCTGCTGGAAAATTTGTTTGTTAAAAAATAAATCCCCACATCCATTTTCTTTTGCAACTTTTTGAGACGTGGAAATTTTGTAAGAAACATCTCCTAAGACATGCAAATTTTAGTGTAATTTCCCACTTCTAAGGAAGAGATTGCTCTAAATGTTTACCTTTTATTGCAAATTTCTCCAAAGCCAAGTTTTAAATGTAAATGTCATAATATGTGTAATTTATATATGTATATTTCAGAAATGTGTAAAACGTGCACAGATGCTGAGATACAGGTAGCATATAAACGTAATACATTATGGTATTTATGATTATGTTCTTTTTCAAATTCATCCTTAATTAACAAGTTGAGTAATTGATATAAACTTTTGCCCATGATTGACACTATGTGTTTTGGCAGAACATATAATTATGTTTCCAAAGCATTCTACTGTCGATTATCTTTTTATATTACTCCTTGAATGCTCGGATGTTCCTGGGAGAGTAAGAGGGGCAAGAGGAGGAAGTGATATTGTGTGTATTATAATGTAATCCTGAAAATATCAAGTATTATGTACTTCCATATTAATATAAAGTAATTTATTTATTTAGCATATGACAAGTACTATGCAATGACTGCATGCATCTTCATTTTGATATCATGACGGCGTCTATTACTTACCTACATTTGCAGGAAAGAAAAGCTACCTGTTTATCTGGAAGTAATTCTTACTGAACTCGATGAGGCTTACGTCAGAGTAGACATAAGTAAAATGACACTATGGCAGTCAAACTCAGAGAGCACCAAAGACCCCTCATTTCAATCCTGACCTACAAATATTCTATTCATATTCATAGATACACTATGTTTTTAAAAAGATGTTAAGACAATGTAGAATATTCACAGATCATGCACAGAAATGTAGAAAAGAAAATGATAAAACAAGTAAAAAAGCATAAATGAAGATTGCCTTGAGTTTCACTGCACAGAAGATTCATCTGTATCTGAAAAAAAATGTCAGCCCTCACCAACCTGAAAGTCTCCAAATAGATTATAGGTTATATAGAGTAAGAATTCTGGGAATTGTAGCTCAAATCTGTGTCAGGTTGGAAAATCTCTTTTATCCATGGTGACGTAGTGGTTAGAATGTACTAATGCAGGCTACCTCTGCTCGCTGCCGGCTGCCAGCACTTTGGCAATTCGAGTCTCAGCAGCTCAAGGTTGACTCAGCCTTCCATCCTTCTGAGGTCGGTAAAATGAGGATCCAAATTATTGGGGGCAATATGCTGACTCTGTAAACAGTTTAGAGAGGGCTGAAGGGCACTGTGAAACGGTATATAAGTCTAAATACTAAATGCTATTACTATCTGTGTATTGGCAAATCCACAAAAATTAATACTAACAAAAAAGGAGAGCAAACATTTTAACACATCTAACAAAGATTAGGACTTGGATGACAGATTGACCAAGAGATATCACAAGATCACTATTTTACCATGTAATAGGGTAAATTTTATTTTGTACTTAAATACTAGCAATTATTTTTAAATGTATATCAATACACTTTTCAGTCCCTTTCTCATTTTTGATTCTCATGAAAATGAATATCATGAGTCATGAGAATAACAGTCATTATCATACAGAAATATATCTCATCAAAGAAATAATTGGTTAGTCTAATTACTACTGAGGGAAAAGTAAGCTTTGGTGCCTTCTCCATATGAAGAGTTGCTCAGTATTTCCAAATATTTGCAGCTCTTCCTTTCAGATATTGTTAAAAATGGAAACCAAAGCAACTTTTGTCTACTTTTTACAGAAATATCCTTCCCAACAGCACAAATTTATTTACACATTAGTTTGAAAGATATATAGATGTAAAAAGATATACAGAGAGAAGTGATGCAAACCTAATTGTTTACTAAGATATGAAAATGTATGCTGATCTGGGAACTCTTAAGTAATTATGGGAGACAAATCCCAAATGATAATGTAAAAATGAACATTTCATTAAACATTAATTAATATCATATTGGCCATGCTGAAAAATCAACAACAATTAAAGAGACTAACCAGGTGAAAATAATTAATGTGAATTTGGCCAGAGTATTGATGCTTTGATGCTTAAGAAAATGCTTCACCAGCAAGTCAATGGTAAATGAAAGAGTAATGTTGATTTCTTTTTAATTAAAAGACAAATCTGCAAGATGAAATTGGCTTCAGAGCCAAGCTACCAGTGTGCCAGATTCACACACTGTTCCGTTCTACTCTCTATTCAACTAGAATAGAGTAGTAACTAGGAAGCTTTTAAGGGAGCACAAAACTTTGTTGCTACATTTTGTCCCGCCAAATGGACAAGTTTTGGCTGGCTAAAACCACAAGGAACATTTTTAGTGGATTTAAGGATTGGGTGCAATGCAAGGAAATGGATGGGACTATTAATATGGAGAGTTGTAGGTTTTCCTTTTGCTTTTAAAAATGTAGTGACTTAGAATTATAGAATCATGGTTTCAGAGGCCACTGAGTCCTCCCCCACCCCAAGACCAACATAAATAATCTTCAACAAAGAGTTGTTTTGATTCTATTTGCCTTCTTCTAATATTATAAGCCTAACATTCTTTGAAATTGATCATATCACCAAACTGTTCCATTAGGAAGCTTTTTTTCAACACTGAGTTTGATTCTGCCTCCCTAAACATCTGAATTTTGTTTTCTAAGTAAACTATGTTGCAGTCTATTAAATTTCATTCTGCTGTTTTCAATCTAATGTACTAACCAGTCAAGAATACTTGGACTGGACCTTTGGCACCTTTGAACCTTTAAAGCTTTGGCACCCCACTGGATACCTAATTTCAATTTGACGAGAAACCATTGGTGATGATCTATTATAATTTTTTATATGTTCTCAACTCAAATGAGATCATTTAACTCTGCTCCCTAATTTTTGGCAATTCTGGACAAATATGGCTTTAGTGGGTTAAAACAAAGAAAGACTTACTGCCCCCAGGCCACAGGTTGTCCTTATCTACCCATATGCTATTCACTCCTGCATGTCCTGCTTTCCTATATAGATAGGATATATTGGGATAATTTTCTTGAAGCATATTAAGATACAAAATTTAACAACTAAATAATATAGATACAGATGCAGTTGAGATGTTCCCATCCTATCTGCTGTGGAAACTTTAATGGATAGCATGTTGCAAGGAAAACTAGCCATCAGAATGATCCAGATTATTATTCAGACTTGAAGGCTATCAAACAGAGATTCAAGGACACACCTCTTTGAGAAGCTGGTTATATTACTGGTACATAATAGAAGAGAAATCCAACAACTGTCAACTATAAGTTGATAGATGGATGCAGTGAGGCCTGTATATCCCAAGGGCCCCCATGTCCTCTAACAGACTAGGACTGGGTTGTTTTGTGTGTGTGAGGGATGATTGACATCTGCATACTATTTTTATAATGGTTTCAGGGATTTTGCATCTGTTCCTTATCGTTGTGGCCCTCCCAACTCCATTTGCTTCTTATATATTTGTCATCTGATGTCATTAGCACATTGGGGTAGGAACTGAGCAAATATTTTTGCTATTCACATTTTAGAGAATGCTTTGAGATAGCAGAAAACATCTCCCTTTTAAATTAAAAATAGCTTTGAAGTTTTCCATGTCCTAACACAGACAAGTTTGTACACACATTTGATATGCAAAATTGATCAGCATGGCCAGGCTTAAGCTGAAGACTTCCTTTTACTATCGTATTTGTTTATCCTTGCTTTAAGGGCATTTCAAATGGCTTGATGTAATTCTTGAAGTCTTTGAACAATGTTATGTTCTTACAAGACCCTTCTGAGACAATGTTATAAATACACAGAGAAATGTTTAAGTCACTTTGCCAAACTGAGCATTTCTACTTGGCAGTCTAAGCTGCTTCTGTTTCATGCTGCCTGTTTGCAGCCTTTTTTTGTAAGCCAAGATCAGAAAGTCCATCTGGATTGCTGTGGGTTGGCAACACAATTAGGCTAGTGCTCAGTCCAGACTAGGGCCAACACAGGATCTGATAGTTGTTACCCAACTTTTTCACCTTCCCATCTGTGCAGGGAAATCAAACATTATTGGGTGGCTCTGGTGTGGCCAGTTCTCTTTGTGCTTGGCTTTTTCTTTTAGAGATTGGTCCTGCCTCAATAATCTCCCACATGTTTGTTTTCTGTCATGGATGGTCTCCTGCATTCTGCCACTTTGTTTCCTTTTTTAATTTCTTTTAGACATCTAGTTAAATATTGTATCGGTGTTGCTCAGAACTTACATTCTGAGTGGAACCCAGCCTTCCTTTATAGAAATCATACTTACTGGAGTATCCCTTCCTTTCACTTCCTCATGGCATATCTTTCTTTAGGAGCTTGAAATAATGTTGCCAAAATTCATAGAAATGTGGAGGTATATTGCATTCAGTGGCAAGAAGCATGAAAGGAAGGGAACAAGCTTTACAGAGTCTGTGAAGAAACTCTCCAGAGTTTAGCAAAAACTTTGAGAGAGGCTGGGATATTGAAGATCTGAACATTCAACAGCCAGGAAGAAATGGCTGTACAGATCCAGTTGAGGGAAAAGCCATGCAGTTAATCATAGTTATAGCTGTTAACTAAATTGGAACAGAGTATTGGAACAATGGATTCTCAAGGGTGATTTGTACAGAAAATTCCACTTTATATCAACTCTGGAAACAAACCATAGGGATGGCTTTTGCAATGGGCCAGAAGTGGGAGGAATCATGTATTCCTATACTTCAGAAGATATGGTTGATAGGCTCAGCAGAACATGTGGCTATGCCCTAAGTCTTCCCCAATTGATTAGAACTTTTCCAGAATCCTAGATGTATGGATATGGAACCCTGTAGATCAGGGTGCCTAAACTTGGGAACTTGGGAACATCAGCTACCAGAATTCTCCAACCAGCGTGGCTGGCTGGGGAATTCTGGGAGCTGAAGTCCACAGGTTTTAAAGTTGCCAAGGTTAGACAGCCCCACTGTAGATGAAAACATAGGTAGAAAAATTGTGTCTGGAGGACGTGGTTTAATAATAACTGGTACAGGAAGAGTTAAACATTCGCTTTATATTTCTCCTCTGATGCAAATCCCTTCCCAAAAGAGAAAGGAGAAAATTACTCAAATCATTTGGGAAAGTTGCTTTTTCAGTCTTCCTCAAGGCTTGACCAATTTACCTAAGAGTAAGCTTGATTGAACTTAATGGGATTTACTTTTGAGTAGACATGCATAAGTCTGCACTGCCAGTTCAGTTTCAGGCCACTTTCTTTCATAGCCATTGTTCCAACTGTTTCAACTCAACAATTTGTCAACATTTCAAGGTTGTGTGATTTTGAGTTTGGTTTTAATTTAACAAGAAGCAGCCTGTTGACGTCCATATTATGCTCTTAATAATGTTTTCAGGCTCACTTAACTAAAGAAATAAAGGTTTTAAAGCATACATGTATTGATTTTGTGAGGAGATAGTTTAGTAAACAAACAACACCTATGTCAACAATCAAATTGAGATGATTAAAAAATAAAGCCACATATTAAAATAAAGGTAGCCGTTTCTTTGGGTTCATTTCTTTCCTGTCTGACTTTGTGATATTTGCAAGAACTACTCATTAAAGCACTCAAATTCCAAAAGGAGGAAAAATAATCGAAAACTATACAAGTTGGGGAAGTGAAATGTTATCCTTGGGCTGAACACAGCCTTCTATATGCTGGTAGCTACCATACTGAGGATGCAAAAATATGAATGACCAGGAGGTGGCAGCAAAGAGATATAATAAAGGCTATAATAAATCTGATATTTCATGGTAATGGTCATTTAGATTTTTGCAGTCCAGATGTGATAGTCCTAGGCTTTCAGGGATGTGTGGAAGAATGAAGATAATTCCCATTCCCCCACAACTGTCCTATACCTTCTCCAACCCGATAAGACCAATAGATGATCCAAGTGTATTGGTATGTGTTACAAGAAAAAGGTGGATTTTAGAAAGGTATCTTCCTCTCTCTTCTCTTCTGCTTATGAAAACTAAGTCTAACCTAAAACAAGGAAAAGGAACATGATTATGATCTGAGCATGTTAGATGCAGTACTAATTAAAATAATGACAATAGTCACAAAATGTTATCATTATTGTTCAGCAGTTTCTCCATTGCTTCCTGAGATTTCTTTTCAAAAACAGATTTTTTTTTTAAAAAAAAATGAGGATCCCAAAAGCAGCTCCTGAATAGTATAACAGACTTCCTCCTCACTTCCATCTTTATCAGGGATGTCAAACTCGATTCCTGTGGGCCGGATCCGGCCTGCAGGGTGCTTAGATCTGGCCTGTGAACAGTGAAGGACTAGTCCGTGGTTCCTCTGCCAGCAAAAACAGAGCTTCAGGGGCTGCACACAACCCTCCCGAGCTCCGTTTTCACTGGCAGAGGGTTGCAGGAGGCTGTCCCAGCCGAAAATGGAGCTTGGGAGTCCATTTTTGCTTGCAGAGTCACCAGCACCCCCTTGACATGAGTGAGGTCAAGCTGGCCATGCCCCCCCTGCCCGCCCGAGGTCAAACACAACCTGATGCAGCCCTCAATGAAATCGAGTTTGACACCCCTGGTGCATATGCAAGAAAAATCAAGTGGGCATCTGTAGAACTACCTGGATGTTATTCCTTACAAACCAAGTGTGTAAGTAGTTGAGGCTTTTGCTCCATTGTGCAATTCTCTGTTTATAGAAGTGTGGGGTTTTCCAGTAATAATAAATATCAGCTTCAAATATTTTCCACCAGGGAATGCTCCTTTTAAAAATTAACATTGGTCTATAACATGTTATCCCACCCAAAACATTCCCTCCACTGTGAAACTGATGAGCCTGTAAATCATAACAATTGAAGTAATGCCCAAGGCTCTTAAAATCAATCCAGTGAAAATCTACAAAAGTAAATAAAACAATGAAATACACTTTGTAGCACTTGGAACAGCTACGGAAACTCAGTGGGAAGCTGTGGGTGTCCATATAACTTCTATCATAGCAGACAAGTCAGTACATGACAGGACTGTCAAAGGCATCATGACAATTGCCATAGGCATCAAAAGCTGACAGTAGTTGTCCGAGCTTTGGAAACAATCCAGAGGTTGTTGCATGGTCTAGTGGCTGTTTTTGACTATACATAGAGAAAGATCTTTCTTACTTAGGGATCCTAAGGTAGGGGCAGGGCAGGGAGACCCAAGGAAATTAGTTCTTGTCTACTTTGAGCTTGCTTGCTTATGGATCTTGTTCTTGCTTATTTTTTAGATCCTTGTTTAGATATTCTGTGACTTGGTTTACAAAAATATAAATCTTGATGATAATAGGCACGTTCTGCAGGACTTCAAAGAAAACTACCATAGTTTAGCCCTGTGTTTTTTGCATTCCCAAGCTTATATTGACTGATTGATTGATGAGTGATTATATGCCACTAAGTTGTCTTTGACGTCTAGTGACCACATAAGTACAACTTCTCTATGAAGATATATCCCTAACCTGCTTTTTCAAGTCTCCCAGTGGTGCAATCATCACCACTGTAAATGAGTCCATTCATCTTACTACTGACCATCCTCTTCTTTTCTTTCCTTCCACCTTACTTAGCATTAGAGCCTTTTCCAGAGAGTTGGGTCTTCACATAATGTGCCCAAAGTTGGATCATTTCATATAAAATAAAAATTAATTACAGCCATAAGGCCAGATATGGTATAATGTCTAATAGTATAATTGTTACATACATCTCTTTATGTAAATTATAAAAAACAATAAATAGAATAGGATCTAAAAATAAAGAGTCATATATAATAAAATAAAAATAGCATAGTAAAAAGTGATGAATATTCAAACTTAATTAATGGTGCAACATATTGTATAGACCAGTAGTTCTCAATCTTTTCTTCACCGTGGACCCCTTTAAATGCCTTTTGTGGCCACAGACTATATCCACAGACTGACAAACTCAAGATTTAAATCATAACATTTCTTCAAACCTTTGCAGACCTCCTGTGATGACATCATGCCCCCACCCCAGAGGTCCGTGGACCACAGGCTAAAAACCACTAGTACAGACTGTAGCATTCCCTTTCATGTTTGGACAGCTTTATGTTCAGTGCTAAAATAGGGAGCAACGTTTTAGTTCAGATTTGGGTCTGTGTTTTCTTTTCCCAATCCAACTTTATAAATTCTTCTATGGAAATCTAAGATCTGTTTTGCCTTCTTGCTGTCTGGCCAGGCATTGATACAGCAGAGATAACTTTTACTAAATAAATGCATTGTTTGGGATTAAGTAGTTATTTACCAGAAGGCTAATATTCCATGTAGTCAATACGATAGGTCTTGTTTAACCATGTTTACTCTACTCAGATTATTAAAGACCCAGACAATCACATTAATTTTTCTAGTCCAGGGATATTTAATTTTATTCTGTTTTAAAGCTTACTCCATATTTATAATGTATCTATTTTCCAATATTGCTTTCACCTTTTACTAATAAAATTATTCCTTACTTCTGTATAAAGGAAGGTTCTGGCTACATTTAGCATGATTACAGAAAGACAGCTGCAAAATGGGATGCTTCTGTATCACAGGTTTTTTTTAACTGCTTTTGTATCTACAGCAGATTATTTTGTTTCTGCACAATGATCACCTATTGAAAAAAAAACAACAACTATTATTATCCATTGAAAACAACAATTTCTGATTGCAGATTTTCAGAGCCAAGGACTTCAAATCTAAACTGAACATGATTTGGGGGGTCTCTTTTAGGGTGTACACCTGGACATGGATTTCCATAAGAAGTCATACTTTGTGGGCTAAGCCACAATTGTTCACCAAAAACAAATCTCATTATGGCATAGAATTGCTAATATTTTTAGCCTTTGTCTGATCTGGTTAATTTCTTGTCTTCTTGGGAATTGGTAAAATAGGGTTATAGTTTTGAAAAGAAGTGGGGGTAAGGAATATATATATAATTTCAAAGCACAGAAAATTCTAGTTACCTTCCTTAAATTATCTAAACCTGCTTACTCATACCGTTTAGGGAAAAAAAAAACAGTAGTGAATTTTCTCAGAATATGCTTTTTACTTTTCTCCTTTTTTAAAAGTAACTAACAGTACTGCGTCAATACCAATAAGTTTTGACTTTCCCTTCCCCAAGTTGCTCACAGGTTCAAAGGAAAAGAAATGATTTCTGTTCCATGAACATGAAATGTGTTGACATTTTTGAAGACCAATCAATGAATACCTTTATTCAGTGACTTCATCTGGTTAACAGAATCATTACTGAGCGCACCCTCTGGAAATGATATACAGCAATTAATTCAATTGATCTGACTTGCAAATCTAAAGTTAGACAACATTTTCTGCTTTAGTGGAAAGAAAATTGCTTTTTAATGTTAGTTCTTCTTAAGGATGGAAGGATGGCGGATTTATGCAAAGACATGCTTAGATGCACTTCCATGTTTCTAAAAAGCTATTTTCCATTCTGAAATCTTGCAGAAAAAAATTACCTGTATTCTGATTTTTTGTTTTAATATATGTATTGCCCACTCAATGCCCAGTCTTGGAATAGAAAGATGGGGGGGAAAAAACCAATAAAATGAAAGAGAGATAACAGAACTTATCAGCAAAAAAACATTAGGAATGAAGAGCATAAGTTGTTGGAAAATATGAAAGAAGTTTGATTAAAAACTAAAATCTACAGGCATGCAGAGTGAAGGGGAAAATAATTCTTAACTAGGAATAAGACAGATTTCAGAAATTTATAGGGGATGAGTTTGATTAGAAGTTTACTTTTCTTTCTTTCTTTCTTTCTTTCTTTCTTTCTTTCTTTCTTTCTTTCTTTCTTTCTTTCTTTCTTTCTTTCTTTCTTTTCCTTTATGACCACAAGGTGACTCTGGGCAGCTTAAAAATTAAAATGTTATCTATATATACTATTGTGCCACTAGTACAATATGAGAAATTGTACTAGTAGCAGGATACAAACTGGCTGTTTTTGCAAACAGAAATTAACCCCCCCCCCCCACATACAATTACTGTTTGTAAATACAACCAGTTTGTATCCTGTTACTAGTGAAAGTTCTCATATTTGAGGATTATGCTTTGCTGGTCAGTTCCAGTTTCATAGCTTCTGACTTGGCTGTTCATAGTTTTTGTGATTCAGAGCATTACAGGCAGAAGAAGATTGCTCAATTTCAATGTTGGCAACCAAAAATTCTGATGGAAAAAAGAACCATCCTAACACTCAAAATCCTTGCTATGGAATTCTTCCAAACACCAATTCCAAGACCTATTGTGCCTAATGGAATCAAGACAGCAGTCTGACATTCATTGCTTTGATGAGATCTCCTAATCTTTTACTAAAGATATAGTAAATATTGGAAGTGTAGCATCTCTGACTCTGTTTATATCTAATCCCTTTGATTCTCACTTTACAACAGATAACTTGCAAACTTATATTTCCAGACAGTATGATTATGATTTGACTGATTTTTAACAGTAATATTTTAAAAGAGGCATCTATTTATACTAGCCTTTGGAATCTCCAGCATGTTGTTGATGATGACACTTCTTCTTTTGCCTTTGTCCAGGTAGTAAAAACATAACATGATCTAGAAGACCCCTCTTGTTTTTATACACCATGGAAAATCAACCTGCTCTCACTACCTCCACATATCTGAATAGACAAAGAATAAGTGCAACCAGTCACATTCTAAGTCCTATTTCCTATCTCCTTTGTGCTCTTTTTTTCCCATTCTCTTTTTCTAGACTAGCTCATGTAACCTTCCTCTCATTGCAGCTCCACTCTCCTCTTTTCCCCCTTGGGGTAGGCTTGAGTTTGCTTTGTGAAAAGCTATCCATGATGAGTTAATTTGGCAAATCAAAATTAGTTTCTAGACCAGTTCTCCCAGACAAAGAACAAACTGCCATCCAACAGAAATAGAAACAGTGTGCAACAAAGGGAAGATATTTTTGTAATATGTACCATAGTCTCAGTTTCCCCAGTTGGCCACCCATTTCCTCCAACATCAGTATAGATTGGTACAGGAAGGTATGTTTAAATGCATAGGTAACATCTGCTTGTGACATAGCTATAAAGTCAGTAGCGTAATCAAGTTATAATCTTACAAATGTTTCATCTTCATTGCTTTCATTTATAAAATTTTGTTCTGGAATAAAACAAGTGGATAAAAAGCTTCGATTCAATAACATCAAGCTGTGTGGGAAACAGGCTTCCGTGCACAGATTTATTTTAATTTTTGTATGTACTTTTTCCCAAGAACATATCAGGTAGCAATAGTTTAGGAGGAAAAAAAAATAACAATACCTTTTCCATTGCTGTGTGGGTTCTTTATCTATATGTAACAAAAATAAAGCCAAGGCCAAACTCATTCTACAAAATAAGAAGGGATCTAAGGTGGCAAATTATAAGAGGTGGAGTTGGAAACATTAGGGGACAGAATTGTAATCTGCTGCTTCTTCTGGAAATGATACCTGGCATTTAATTTCTTTGAAATGAGTTACTTGCAAACCTAAAATTAAATATTTTCTACCATAGTAGATAGAAATTTGATTTTTAATGTTAGTTCTTTAGGATGTAAGGATGGTACTATGTATTCATGAAGTGGCAGTAGAAGATGTTATTTGGTGAGTGGTAATGAAATACAATTTAACTACCAATTTAATTGGTTTCTATATGTGGAATGATTGAGTTCTTTCTTACTCCATCACCACAGCATACCATTAAAATTATGTATTTTCAGAGCCAGATTAAAGATGAATGATATTTCATCCTTTTGGAAATACCACACTCCCTTGATAGATATATCCTTCATGGCCTGAAATTGAAGGGCAACAGTTGATTCCTATATATTATTTACATTATTACACGTGGTTAAAAAGTAAGACTGAAAATATTCAGACAGAAACATAGCAAGATGCAATAAATTGAGTTAAACCAATAATCATTTAGACCATTAAGAATTTATCTGGTAGCAGCTCTTTAGATTTTTAGAAAAAAAAGAATTAGAAAATATTCTCTCTCTCTCCTCCCTCCCTCTCTCCCCCTCTCTCTGTCATTCAGTGATGGCCTTTGAGAATTCTGAAAACTTTACTAGTCCCTTTCATTTTGTCTTTCATTTTCCCTGTAATATGAAGAAGAAGTTTAAGAATTACAACCTTCTTGCAAGATAGAAGGAACCTTTTATAGAAGAAGCATATGTCCCTTAGCTTCTGTGGAGTTCAAGAACATGAAGGCTCTACATTCAAGGTAACAGTTTACTAGAAATTGATCATAGATTTCCCTATTTCCTGTATAATCACAACTTTGTCTAATAAACATTCTATCGTTCTTAACTGGGTTTTCCTTAAGAATGTCCATGACTCAATTATTGCTAAAGTTAGAAACTTCTACAATCAGGTTTTAAAAAATATTTGATATCATCAAAACCTCAAATTGGCTTTAATAGGAATGAAAGAGATTGCAGATGGGCAAAATGAAGACTTCTTGCAGTAATGAAATTGTGTATAAAATTGTAGACATTATACCTTTTAAGTAGTTGAGCATTATTGGGTGATTTCACATGATAGCATCAAGATCTCTTCTATAGTGCGATAAAACAAAATGTCTGAAATATCACAAAGTTATCATGTGATAGAGAAGGAAAAAAACAATCCCAAATACTAAAAATATATACATTGTATGCTATAGAAAATTTTGAGACTTAAATTTGAAATGAAGCCACAGCTCTTCCTATTACACATAATCTCAGGGGGGGGAAAGAAACACCACTGAGATCTATGCTTACAGAAACATGAATACATTTTACTCAACGCTAGAAGAAAGATACAATTCTGTCAGTATCTGAGTGGAAAATTAAGTGCAGTGAATATGGAGCAATGGAAAAATTAACAGTATATATATATATGATGAATGAGACGTTTCGATGAAGTCTCATTCATCATCTTCAGGCTTGCGTATTCGGCCTCGTTCCCAAGCCATTCAGAGAAGAACAAGGCCG
>JANHFL010006019.1:41696-56582 GCA_032468155.1 Oxyrhabdium leporinum
CCTGGAAGAGGAGTGCCAGAAGGAAGGCATCCATTTGATCTGGAAGTGGATTGGGTCATGTGATCATTGGGGATGGCCAGTAGGTGGATTTTTGAATTTCTGTTGGGGAGGAAAAAACCTGGGGCTTCAGATTCAGGTTTTTCTCAGATGTGCCAACATGGTTTCTCTAATAAATTCTTACTTGGATAACTTGGTTTCTGAGTGCTGAATGAATAAGGGGGACTTTGCTGGAACCCTGTTAGTATGATGATATGTGGGAATTATCTTTGGAGACAAGAGGAAGAGCCATAGAGTAGACAACCATCATGCAAATGATATCCACAGTGGAAAAGGGAGCATGGGAAGGGTTTAAGAAGGATTCTCCCTAGTTTTACAGAGAATAAAAGGAAAGGATGGGAGGAATAATTTCAGGCTTGCAAGTTATTGACCCAAATCATTCACTGAGCTTCCATGGCTGAGAGTTGGCTTGAATTTGAATCTCTCAAGTCCAAATCCAAATTGTAACCAGTGCACCACCTTGCTTTTCCCAGGTTATATCTTAATAGTTAACACACAATGCCATATTCTAGTTCGAATAGCCTTCTTCAGAAGAAGACCAGGAGGTGATAGACCCTATAATGCCAAGTTCCAGCAATTAATACTCAGTTAACAATTGCTCCTACTGGACTTGTAAACGCTGATTATCTGAAGGAGAAGTCTCCTTCACTCTACTCTCATGAACCTTAGTAGAGAGAAACACAAATATAGGAATGTTCAGCTAAGCCAAGAAACAATTGCATCCAGAATAACCACCTGAAACAAGTAGACCTGATCAAGGCCAGACGAGCTCCGGATGGATTGAGGCTGCTAGTATTTAGGAAACAACATGGTCTCAATAATTGTTGGAATAACCCTTATCCACTAAATCACAATTAATTCCTGCTTTATAATTTTTAGTTGCCAAGATTCTTTCCTGTACATTTCACTTAGTTTATCTTCAGATTCTATTTCACTGGTTCTGCAAATTGAATTGTTCTGGGTAGTCGTCTTAGACACATATAAAACTTGGACAGAATTTATTTATTTATGAAATGTGGCTCTGGGTGTGTACAATTTTGAAATAAGTTTAATGGTGTTACTTGTAACTCAGGGAGTGAAATGTATGAATCCTACCTAACTAGCCCTGATCTTTATTCATTAAAGTCTAGAAGTCAAAGAGAGAGAAACAGCCAAATAACTTCTGTTCAGTTTGAATCGTTATCTGATTGATTTTAATTTACATCATATTAACAGGCTCTCTACTAATGGAATCAGTCTTTTGGAACAAAGCTTTCCATATGTGTGTGAACAAACAATATTTGCAGCAGTGTTATCACCAGGAGGCATTTAAATGTGTAAATTATATAGATTTAAGCCAAATAGCAATAGCAATAGCTCTTAGACTTATAAACCGCTTCACAGTGATTTACAGCCTTCTGTAAGTGGTTTACAGACTCAGCCTATTGCCCCCAACAATCTGGATCCTCATTTTACCAACCTTGGAAGGAGGGAAGGCTGAGTCAACCTTGAGCCTGGTGCGATCTGAACTGCCAAATTGCAGCAGCCAGCAGTCAGCACAAGTAGCCTGCAGTACTGCACTCTAACCACCGAGCCACTGAGGCTCAAGTACTTTTTCACAGAGCATAAAAGTAAAATAAAAATAGCAGACAAAACATTCATGGCTTTGTATTATTTTACTGAATTGCCTGATATTGAAGTGTCTACATGTGGGGCTGTGGGTTGTTACATAGCAAAAGAGCAGGTTGCTCAAGAAGCCAAGAAAAGAACTTCAAGTAAATGTCATGGAATCATTACTCACTGCTTCTTCTTTTGGGATCAGGTCCAGAATAATGGGCAGAAATTGCTTTCCATAAATAACGTGTGTTCATAAGCATGTACACATTATCTATATACAAGTATACATTTATACTTTTAAGTCATTATTTGCAGTCAAAAAGTTTCACCAAGCAATAAGAAGAATCTTACTAGATTCTGGAATTGGTCTGGGAGTATTGGGCAGCCTGGGAGAATCATATTTATTCCACTGTTAAGGTCAAAGGGCTTCCTATGAAAGCCATTAATATCTAATCTCCTAATATAACAATAAAATAACTTCTTCTTCCTAGTGTGTTACTTAAAAAAAAGCACTTAGCGATCATAAGCTTTATTCAATAGAATTAGCATCAATGAGAAATTAAGGTTTCTTTGGGGTAAAGAGGGAAGGTCTGATTTTAAAATTTCCAAATATATTGAAATGCATGCATGCCAAAATCCATGCTTGACAAAATTTTGTGACATATTTCACAACCTCCAAAATATACATGTGCCTGTTAGAAAACATAAGAAAATGTGTGTATTAAAGAATATATTAAAAAATGGATTTTTCTTTGGGAAAAATTGCTTGCCAAAAGTGCAAATATTAAGAAAGATTTGTGATATAATTAGATATATACCTATAAAATTAATATCCATATGCTATTTTTGGTCCAAAATAACATAATAAATACAGAAATGAGACCTAACAGAAGTTGTGGTTAGAAAAATGAGAATATTTGCAAAACTATTTGGAATATCTTTGGGGCTGTGGGTTGTTATTTTCTGACAAGACTTTATTTATTTTGTTATATGTACCCAGATATATACACAAGCTAGCTCCTGTGGAAAAAAAGAAACAAGGAGCCCTGTTATTCTTTGCCTACCTTGAGGTTTTATATTCTCATATTGTCTATCAGCTCCTCAATATTTGTTGCATGTATGTGTTTATCTATATCACCTATCTTTCACATACTACATATATAAAATCTTTGCATTATCTGTATAGATAACATCTATATCTATAAATATCTGTGTATAATGATCAATCTGAATCAGATCCTTGCAGGATTAAGACATCTTTCTTGAAGATTGAAGACTGGAATCTACCATACTGATCCAGTGTGAGTTGGTAGACAGATGTTTTCAGTTGAATGCTGAGAAAGGTCTACACACACACACACTTAAAATTATCCAGCCAACATTTTTTACATATACACACACATACACATTTCTTAATTGATGTTTATATTATGTGCTTAATGACTCCTGTTTTTATTTGATTTTGTTGTTTATTATAGTATTTAGCCTGTGCTGTTTGATCTAACATTTATAGCTGTGCTTTCATTTTCTTTTGTAATTTTGTATGCACCCAGAGTGCACTGGATGGCCCACAATTCAAGGTAAGTAAGGAAGTAAGTAAGTAAGTAAGTAAGTAAGTAAGTAAGGAAGTAAGTAAGGAAGGAAGGAAGGAAGGAAGGAAGGAAGGAAGGAAGGAAGGTAGGTTGGAAGTTAAAACTCACCCCTCTTCTAGAACAATGAAATATTTTAGGATATACTAAAAAGGCAGAGTATTTCCCTTAAAAGAGAAGTAGAAACTCAGAGAGGCAGAAACTCAGCCCCCCCCCACACACACACCTTTGTTAATGGGCCATTAAGGCCTGAGCCAATCTATTTTACATAACAAAGATCTACCTCCTTCAGGCAGAGCCATTGCATCACCCAACAAGATTCAACCAAACTCAGAATACAGACAACCTATAAAGCTAGCCATGACCTCTGACAGCAACAAATCAGGATACTCTTCCTGTGCCCCAGGAAGTTCAAAGCCAGAGAGGGTATAAAACCAAGGGACTCTCAGCATCCCTCCCCTTTTCTGTCTAGGATCTCAAACCATGTGATCCTGTCCACCATTAAACCATCTTTCCAAGCAGTCACCATGTTTCCAATGTCTTTCTTCTCCACTTGGAACTGAACCAGGAAGGATATTTCTTCTAACAGTAAGTACATAAGTAAGTAAAGTAAGTAAGTAAAAAATAGGGGAAAAAAGAAAAAAATGTCATGCTTCACCTTCATTGATTTAGATTGGTCAGGCAAGTTATTATATTTTGTCACCTGGCATTTTACTGTCCTCCTTTCTGACAGCATTCTAAAGGCTACCTCACAACTGTATTAGCATGCATTTCCTTCTTCACTGGGTCAGCAGAAAAGGATGCCAGTGCAATTTTCCCCTTAGTTTCTAGGCTTTATTATCAGTGATGGGTTTCAACCAGCTTCATAACTGGTTCGGTGATCGCGCACTTCTCGCGCGCACACCTAACATGCACTTCACACACATGTGCAGCTTCAAAACAACCAGCTTACCTTCTATGTAGTAACACAGTAACTACAGCAGAGGCACGGCAATCCGCTCTGCCACGTGAATCAGCTGAGAGGATAAAGGAGAGAAAAGCGCAGAGGTGGGTGAGCAGGCCCAGCTGATCATCAGAGTGAAGTTAGCTGGCCAGCTGATCGTCGGAGATACCAGTTTGCCCCAACCAGTCCAAGCCAGCTGAATCCCACCCCTGTTATGCCTTATTAATGAGGCCGGAGAGAAGGGCTGTTCTTATCTTTTCATGCAGGAAAAACTAAAAAAAGCAATTGATGGATTCCCCAGCCAGTGAGGAAAATATCCAGGAAGCATTCTCAATGTGGAATGGGGTCGGGGCTGGGAAAGGGACTTGTTCTGACAAATGGCTCTCTATTAAATGGGACTCTAAGTAGCCCCTTTCTCTCATATTTTTATACCTCGAGAAGTCTATTTTTGTGCCCATGTTTTTCTTACAATGTTTCTATAGTGTTCAACTGATTAATTCAATGTATGTAAATACCATAAAAATATCAGCAACAATAGCAAATCCCCAATCCCTGTGCAACTTGCCAGGTCAATTTTTTTTCTTAGTAAGCATAGGCTTTTGTTTCTTTTTCCTTTCTTACTTTTATAGAATCATTTTGTTTCTGAAAGCATAAACTGAAATGCTTTAAAGGAAGCCCATCACCATAAAATTCAAATTATTAAAACAACCATCATACAAATTAGTATGAAACTCAATTTTGCTATGGTTCTGTAAAATAGATGAGAGAGATTGATAATAAGGTGAAGTAACATTTTCTTAAAAAGTGTAATAAAAATGAACACAAAGATGGGGAGAGTGCAAAATTGCTGCCATTCAACCTGTAATATAATCAGCCCAGTTTAATAAATATTGTTGTTCGCAGCAAGATGAAATAAATCTTTTGTGTTCTGAAATGCTGTACAGAGCAATATTTTGATTATGTTTCGTACTGAATCACACATTGCCAGGAAATGTCTCTAATTCTGCATGTCAACGCAGCTGGTTTTCCACCCACACTCCATTACTTTTGCTGTATAATGTCATTTTTGTGGCTTTGTATAAAATAATAACTGTGATCAGATAGCAATAGAAAATGTTGCTTTCCCCCTCCCCATTACTTCTAATTATATGTTGAGCTTTGCATGATAGTGATATTTGTAAAAAGACATAGTTCAATACTTTTAATGTAGGAAAAAATATGTTAAACCAAATGTTCTCTTTTATGGATATATGTACCGCATAGCTAATATTCATTTATCTACCTGAGTTTTTTTCAAACCTAAGATGAGCATTTTCAAACTACATTACTCTCATTTATCTCTTTAATATTATAAAATGCTGACAAAGCATAAATGTTATGTCTCCTGCAGTCAATTCTACCCTTTAGCTATTTAGCCACATGTCACTGGCTCCAGATCTCTCTACATGTACTGGTCAACCCATGATCTGCATTTCCAGCAATGCCTCAGACCTCATACAGTTTTTGACAGCCTTCTTAGAAAATAAAGTGGTGAGTTTCTGCAGCCCAGTGCTTTTTTTCTCCTTCTCTCTGGCATATGGTGATTTGTGATTGGCCACAGCCACCATGGAAACCATATTACAAGAGTATCCATCATCTGCTTTCAACTTCCAAATGGGCCAATTGTAAAGTATCTGATCTTATTTCTCTTTGTGGAACTCACATCATAAAAACCCAAGGTCATTCCCACATATCATTTCAACTTGTCTCCAGCAGCTCAAATAATATAAATGGTTCTCTCCTTGTTGTCCCATAACAAACTTCTCTGGTAGGTACTGGTCCCAAATCATGCAGCGTGGATTCAGTGGGGATTTGTGTATGATTCCCCTTTAGTCCTAGTGGAACATCATACACTTTCTTTTAGCTCTTGCCTCAAGTATATTTTTAAAGCTTTAGTGGAAAGCTATTCTCACAGGATATTTTTTTTAAAAGAAAAAATCGTTAGTATTCCTCTGAAGCTTCTTTCCAATCAGAGGAACACAAATATTACACACCTGAACTCACAGGAAACAGCAGCTGCTTTTTTAAGGTGACTTTGATAGGAATCGACATGCATCAAGGGGAAAATATTTCCAAGATTCAAAGCCTAAACTATTAATTTACATAATTGTGTGTGCACACTGCAGATCAAACATGCCCCCCACCCTGAAAAATGTCAAACAATATTAGACAGTTAACTTTATTAAAAGCTATGAAGTGTGGCTTTCTCCTGTTGCCTGAGGGGATAGGATGGGGGTGGGGAATGCGGCTGAATACAAGAGGCGGGGGTGAAGCGGACATTTTAGAATTAACCCCTCAGGCTAGTTTCCAGTGATGCCATTGCTTTAGCAGCTTAGCCGGTTCTTCTGATTCCTGATGAAACCATTGTGTTTTTGAAAAAGGGGTCCTTGAGCAATACAGCAATAGTGCCAAAGGCTGAAAAGGGGAAAAGATAAAAGCAATATCAGAGTGGTCGCTATTAGCACCAAGTCACTGCTGGACTGCAACCCAACATATCTCTGCTGATGTTCCCCATAGTAAGAACAAGAGCTAAAAAGTAACAGCAGAGAAAAGTTGAGATTTTTTTTTTACATATAACCTAGAATCTTAGTAAAGCTAAACCTCTATCTTCAAGCATGCTTTCTTAAGAATATATCACATTTTGCCACTTACAGAATAACAGAATAACAGAATAACTAAGCTGGAAGGGACTTTGGAGGCCTTCTAGTCCAACCCCCTGCTCAAGCAGGAAACCCTCTACCATTTCAGACAAATGGTTACCCAATCTGTTAACACCTTCCAGTGCTGGAGCATCCACAACTTCTGGAGGGAAATCTTTCCACTGTTTAATTGTTCTAACTGTCAGGCAATTTCTCCTTACTTTTAGGTTGCTTATTTTTTTTTTGTTTCCATCCATTGCTTCTTGTCCTGCCTTCAGGTGCTTTGGAGAATAGGTTGACTCCCTCTTCTTTATGGCAACCCCTGAAATATTGGAACACTGTTATCATCCCATTCCTAGTCCTTCTTTTCATGAAACTAGATGTACCCAATTCCAGCAACCTTGCTTTATATGTTTTAGCATCCAGTCCCCTAATAATCTTTGTTGCTCTTCTCTGTACTCTTAACTTCCTAACCTTTCATCTCATAAGTGACAAAACCCTCCCTATTGCAAATAGTGCTCAGTGTCCCATGTATGAGAATAATGCTAAATTATGTCTTCTTTATTTCCATCAAATTGCAGTATACATTTTCATTCCAACTGTGCAGCATATTTTCATAGCAGAAGAAAGGCATTTAAGGTAAGAAGATCATATTGTACTGCTGAGCAGTTATAGCGTCTGTTTTGGAAAAATGGAAAATATTGAAAAAGATAAAAAGCACATGATAAACTCTAAAGTTAAGAGCTTCTTTATCCTGCTATTTACAAGTGGAATGTGAATCATTTCTCTCCCATTTGAAGTCACTGAGACTTGAAGATGGTTTTACTTGAGGATAACAGATCTTCATCAGGATTCCTTCCCTAAAAATGTTTTCTCTCTCTCATGTATATACATACACACTTATGGAAAGTGATGAGAAATCTGCTCAGAATAAATCTCAGTGTAAATTGTTTAAATGCATTGTAAAAAGGATTATGTGATTATTTTACTTCAGGTGGTATATCAATGGAGTATTTTTAGTATGAATTGTAAGATAGTGTTGCTAAATGGCCCCAATAAAATGCACAGTTAGGCAATGTACAAAAGAAGTCTTTATCAGCGAGATCCTGTTTACAAACAGTGGGAAACTATCATAATGAAAGGCTTGCAGTGAAACCAAAGAATGATATGGCCCATTGTATCAGATAGCAACCATAATGCTTATAATCACAGGAGACTGTGCTAGTTATCTGTGAAGTGAAAGCATTGTTTGAAATATAAAGAAATACACACAAAATGTGTTTATTGAATAAATAAATATATATATTGTATAAGTTATCAGTTGTATTTTAAAGGCAAAGTGGAAATAATATGCGAGAGCTCACTGGAGGAATTTTGAAATGATGTCCCCGAGTTTCAACTCACAGCACTTGCTACCAAGTGGTTTGAGAAATTCTGAATAATTCTGTATAATTTTACACAAGTACAAAAATATGGGATTTCTCCAACATGAAGCTAAATGTAATTTTTAGAAATGTACCCGAAAGTGGGTGCAACCAATAATGCCCCCCCCCAATAGCTTACAAACATTAGAGATGAAAACAACTTCTAAGATAAATTATTCTACTTATTTATTTTATTTGCTATGTAAACTTAATCCATATTCAAAGGTAAAAGTGATCACCAAATGCTAATTCGGGTAAGGGCAAGCAATAGAAAAGTCTATGTCAACAAAAAGAAAGGAAGGAAGGAAGGAGGGAAGAAAAGGAAGAAAGGAAGGAAGGAAAGATTATACAAAAGGGCATGCCCAGAACTCTAAATGTCATCAGAATATATGACATCTTTTGTTATTTTTCCTAATAATATATTGTATTCACTGACCAGGTTTAAATAAAAATAGAATATATATCTGTAGTCACTGAGGTCCATTCTCACCTTACAATACCATTGCCCAAGATATATATTGTAGTTTTAAAAAGAAACAGTCCATGTCCAAAGCTGGTCCTGGGGTTCTCCTAAGTACAGTAACTAAGAAAATCCAAATCTGTTACAATTACATATAAAGATAAAAATATTTATTTGAACTACACAATCTTCCTGAACTTACTTATTCATACACATTGTTAAAAAACAGTCTCTCAAAGTCACACAGAATCTTGAAATGCACTATATATTTGTATGTTTGCATTCTGAGCTTTGATTTAAAAGAAATAAAATTAGGAAAACTTCTACCAAGAAACAATTGAGATTAAATGAAAAACTAAGAGATTTTTTTTAACTAGGCTATAACAGAATTATAAAATACGGCAATATATTTTACTTGCTCTTCATATTAAGGAGAATGTGTTCCCCAAACATATATTTTAATTAAGCTTGTAACAAAACTTACAAGCATGCATATTTTATAATACAATAAATATGCAATTGCTAAGGCCTGCTACAAATAGAAACACATCTCAAATAAAAAGACATTGGGGAACGACTGCTGAAAATTATATTAGTAGAAGTACCGGTAGAATAAAATAACATTTCTCTGAGTTTCATTGTGACTATGATCAATAAGCCCTGCATTTTCAAATTTTAATTCATATTTGATGTCAGTGTACAAAGGATCTTGAAAATTAAGGTAAGTCATATGCTTCCTTGCATTCTATTATCAAGATACACATTTAAACCAAATGAATCACAATGTAATGGTGCCAGGGATTCCGACACAAAATCATTCAGATCCAAGAATGGAAATTATGCTGAACCTTAGAAGCAAAATCCTGCAGGAGCATTAATTCTGAAATTAATGCTGAACCTGAGGAGCAAAATCTCAGGTGCTCCAATTTATCCATATTCTAATAATTATCCAATAATCAGTCAATCAATCATTCAATCAATCTCCCTGTCTCTCTCTCTTGCAAACAGTAACTCTAGGTGTGAAATGGATTAAAAGCACAATGAAATAATGCAAACATGATATAAAGTATATATAATGGCAACCAAGAAGATGGCACCATATCAACTCTCTCAGTGATTCTCTTTACCTCTTGACTCATCATGCTGGGAAAGAGATGCTTTTAAGACTTTCTAGACTGCTAGGAAAATCCCTTTTTCCTTGGTGCCATTAAATGACATTGTCAATCACCTAGGACTTCATTTGGAACTAGCAGGCATGTAGAAACAATCAGAGAGATAGGGTTCCACAAATAATGTAGCCCTGTGACATGAAAAGCATTATATGTGACAATCAGCACTTTGAATTGCACCTGCAAGCATGCTGGGAACCAGCAGAGTTTGCAGATATGAAGTGCAACATGGGCATACCATGGGGCACCTACAACTGCCCACAAGTCTGAATTCTGGACCAGCTGAAACTTCCAGATGTTCTTCAAGGGCAGCCCCATATAGATTATGTTGCAATAATTCATTTAGGAGATGATAAAGGCACAAATAAGTATAAGCAGTGTGCCCAATTGCATTAGTTGAAACCGCACAAAAGTCCTGTTCCTTGAAGAGAAGTCCATACTGCCAGAATTTCAGTGGGATCCAGTAATAACTTGTCAAATTAAAGCTAAAGAAGGACTAAATTTTGAAATTTCCAGGTAATAACTGAAGGTGAGATGAATCTGAACATTTAAACAGTTAAATCCATCTACAGGTATGTGTAGTTTATACCATGAAAGTTACAGACCAATCTTGCTAAAGGAATGTATTTGTAAATTAAAGGAAAATAATGTAATCGAATATATATAGAAAAGTCTCTCAAAATATAAATCAGATTTGGCAGTAATCTTAAATCTATTAATTTTAGCCCAAATGCTCAAAGTATTTCTAAACCGTCTGCCTAGATATTCCTCCTCCTGCATAAGAACAGGATACATTCAGTTTTACTAGTGACAAAGTTTCTTGGAAAACAAGATAAGATTTAAAATTTCCAATTCTAAACCACTAATTCTTATACTTTTCTACATTGTTAGAGAGATCTAATAGCATCAAACCTGGAATACAGAATTTAAACTCAAGATTTGGATTATAATTTTCTTCTCTCTTTATAAAATGTAAATAACATATTTTGTTAGCTGTCTTCATAAAATTCCACAGATATTTTCAAAACTTCTAATTACATTTGCAAAGCATATTTTACCAGAGAAAGGCACTCAATTAATAATAATATGTAATTTAGGTGTTGAATAAATCAAATCAATCCATGATATAAAACTCTGAGGAAACTCAAGATACCAATAGAAAAGAATATTTGTAACTTAAGGTTAAACTGTGGCTCCTTGGTGTTTTCTGAGCTTGATTGTTTTCAATTACTGATGATGTTACCTAGCTGGGTAATGAAACATCTGCAAGAAAACAACTAGTCTCAGAGAGCACAAAGGACACTTCAAGCTCCAGATAAATCAAAATGCACTTGGAACATTGCCAAAACACAAAATCAAAGAGTTTCTCATCATCAAAAGGAATTATAACTGTTGAGCCTTATCAATTTTGAGTTATTGCAAGAACATCAATTAAAAATCCAATACTGCCAGAGGTTTGATGGCCATGTATAAATTCAACCTGAGCTAGGGACGCTATAGTTGGATGAATACCAAAAATTTACAGTTAAAGTCCCAGCTATCTAAAATCCCCTCTCCCTATCCCTCAGCTCCATTGTGCCAACCCTGAAGCTTCCAAAATGACTTCAGTCAGGTCATCTTCAGGGTTCACAAGTAGCTAATAAAGTAGATAGACAGTAGAAATATCTGGTTTGTTATGCATGACAAGTAACTTGCTTTATCATTTTCAAATATTTTTATTAAAATAAGATTTTACAAAGATTAAAAAAACCTACAGAATCAGAAGAAGAAATAGAAAAAGAAGTTTATAAAATGGCAAAAGAAAAAGTGAAGAATATCAAAATAGCAAGAAAAGGAATGATACCTAAAGAAGCAATTTCTGATCATATTTTCAGAAAAGTTACAAACATAGAAATCTGTCCCACATTACATATCACAGTTTCCTTCTCCCCATAAACAAACCTTTTAATCAATAAATCCTGAAATCAGTAGTTCATTTTTATCCATTTTCAGCAAAACATATTTGTAAAGGTTTCCAGTCTTTTATAAAAGTAATTGTAGTTCCCTCTTTAATCAAACAAAAGAACACCTCTGTCTCTTGAATCTTCTAAAATAATAATAATAATAATTTAACTCTGGGTCTTTTTGCATTCCATATAAATTTGCTGACATTTTCTTGCCTTTTGGGTAAAGTTCTCACTGAGATTGTAATAGGCACAATTTGAAGCAAATAATTTTTTGAAGGGAATCTATTCATTTTAATAATTGCAATTGATTCTAACCAAGATGGGTTTAGATTGAATGGTGTGGTGGCCTAGAGGTGGAGCTCTCTCCTCAGAATCAGGAGGCTGTGAGTTCAATCCTAGGTAGAGGCAGATATTTCTCTCTGGGCACAATGAGAATATATCTGCTGAAAAAAAAATCTATATTAGCAACAGGAAGGTCATCCAGCCAGTAAACACTGAGCTCCATTCAGTTGCCCAGACTCCACCCTGCAAGGGATTATGGGGTTGTTAAAAGAGGATGAAGATGGGTTTAGATTCTTCCCCCTTTCAAGGTCTTTTGATATATTTCTTGATTATTACAGACCAAGATATTTCACTGAGTTATCTGACAGCCAGATTCTTCCTGCAAAAGATTAACGAGTAGAGCTATAAATAGATTACAATTCACAAAACTTTTCTGTAGCCAAGATCTTACCAAAATTAATACAGACCTATAGTTAGAAGCTGGAGATATAAAAAAGTCTAGCAATTGAATATAAGCAAATATAACAAAACATTAAGAGGGGCAAAAGGTTCCACAATATGAATATTTTTCAAAAATTATTTCAAAGCTGTTTTTCAGCTTCTATGTGATTATTAGATATTTTCAGAATCCATAATTTCAGAACCGAGTGACCAGAAAGTTGATGAATTATTGATGATTCTTCTCTGAAGGAATATTTCTTGCATTTTTACTGTGTTGTTCGATTCCTTTAATAAAATCAGAGAAAATTAGAGTAAACTCATTACAGCACAAAAAAGGGTGTCCCTCAGATCCTTCACAAATATGTTTCTTTGAGAAAGAACACCAATGCAATCAGAATATACACAGCCATAGCTATTTTTCATTCATCAACACAAAGTGCAAAATGCTTCAGAGAATCATTTCTTTTTCTTTAACCCATGTACACAGCATTAAATATGAAAGAGCCAAATTACTTCCATTAGAAGAACACAACATAATCAGAGTTATTACAGTTATTATTGGTTACAAATGAACAAGAAAAAAAACAAGAGTTCAATGGCTTAATGCTTATTACCTTTCCCCCCCCCCCTCCTAACTCTCATTTATTCTCAGGACAAAATTAAGAGAAGTTAATTTCATCCCCACTTTGAAAATGAAAACAACTTTTGAAATGAAAACATAGGGGTGATACTGGATGACCTATGATCATGCGGTTGCGTCAATAGATTTAGTGCTCTCATACAAACGAGCAAGGAAAGATATTTGGAGAAGATAGGAGCTTTCAGCAGTTCAGGCTAGGCATTACAGATCTATGATCTATAACTTACAAAATGCACTCTGTTGTGCTGAAGTGGTTTCACCACCCACAGCACTGTGTTTTAGGAAAGTTGTTCCATTATGTTCTCAAAAGTGTATTTTCAAGAGGCAACTGGACTTTCTGCTTTTTCTTTGAAGACTTTTCTTTTCTCACTCAGGTGAGAAGGCTCCACACCCATTTTCACTACTCAGTAACACTGATGATACAGATAAACCACCAGGTGGCCTCAATGACTCTCTAAAAGAATGCAAATGACCAGCTGTCTGCAAGGAATATAAACCCTTCCATTCCCCACCATCCACACACAGATGAAGAAACTTCTTAGGTGAGAAGTGAAATATCTTCAAGGAAAAAACAAAGTCCAGTTGCCTCTTGAAAAAAATCATCTTTGGGAAAACCATGACCTGGGTGACTGAGAATCTCCATAGACAGTTGTCCCATTACATAAACCCAGTTTGGCTCTTTTACTTCTCTCTCTCCGTTTCTCTTTTTCTCTCTCTCATAACCAGACTAATCCTTCATTTCCAGTCTAATTATCAAGTTTTGCATCTTACTCCCCCACAATGTTCTCATTCCACTGTAATGGAGTGTTATTTATTTATTTATTTTCAAATGCAACTTCCCTGATGTCATACTTACTGGGTGTAAATTGCTCTAGGGATTCCTGAGATGTGAATTCCTTTATCGTGTTAATGTCATCATTAGTTCTTATTGCTTCCTTAAGTGCCTCCTTAAGTTTGTTGAGGGTGTTAGAAATTCTCATTGCAGCTCTCTTTTCTGGCAATTTTGTTTTAATGCTTTGTTTGTTTGCAATCTTTCCGTTATTTGTACAGGAGCTTTTGTCTTCATTTTCTTTCAAAGAGGATTCCAGTTGTGTTATTGGATGGTTGTGAAAGTGGTGTTCTATCATTTTGGACAGTTTTATACTAGTTTAATAGAGCTGGAGTTTCTGTTTCAGGAATGTTGCTTGCCTTATTTAGTAAGGTTTTAGACATGCACACTATAAATGACTGCTTCACAGCATCTTTTCAATTTCCTTCTGTTGGTGTTTTTGGCAATATTGTTCAAAGTTATGACCACTTGCAGCTGTATAATCTTGTGGCTGAGGACCAAATAAACTATTCTCAATTTATCAACAACTTTTCAGGGCATCTTGAATTCATTTTATTTCTATCTTTTATTAGGTAACAATATTACTTAATTTCATTATGAAGTCATTTGATAATATATTTATAAGCCTTGTAGATTGATAAGCAGAGCACTATTATCAAAGGAGTCATATTTTTTTAGACACTTGGAGTAATAATTCAATAAACACACACACATAATATACAGTAATTGTGTACACTTTCTATAATATATATATATATATATATATATTTCGTTGTGAGGAGACTTGGTTGCCCATATATGGGAGGAAGTTCATCTACTTCCTTTTTGCCTT
>JANHFL010006020.1:0-10812 GCA_032468155.1 Oxyrhabdium leporinum
TTATAAGCTGTAAACCGCCCCGAGTCTTCGGAATGGGGCGGTATATAAATGTGAAAATAAATAAATAAAAAAATAAATAAATCATGCTCTTATGAGGTGGTGAGTGAGAAAGAGGGATGATAGTGTTAGGATGGGAGCAGAGTTTGGATGGTTTTTACTATTTTGAAAGTCGTAAGTCACATCGTGGTGAGAGGAGGAGAAAAAAGTCAAAAGAGGGCATAAAGTTGGGGCTTGTGGCATCAGTGGATTCAGTCAGCAAAGAAGAAACTGAATTAGAGGCTGAAAACTTCTGCAGTCTCCGACTGTCAAGGAGCAAAGACAACAAGCACAGTGAGTAAACAAGCAGGTAGGCAGTGATGAGTGAGAGTAGACATTCATAGGCAACAGGAAGTTCATCTCAGCATTAAAAAAAACCCCAAGAAACAGTGGAGATTAATTTCTTATTTGAAATTAAGCAAAGTGACAGATCAAAGTAAAAAGCCTCCCCAGGCAAGTAAAAGAATGCCTTCCCACTGGGAGTTGTACTCCGTCCTTCCCCTATCTTTGCTTATAGGAAAGGAGACATATAGGAAAGACCTTTTTTTTTTTAGCCTGATCTTTTCAGTTTGAATTATTTAGTAGTGATTTTAATTGTTTATATCCGATTGTAGCTGTTCATGTTTTATTATTAGTTGCCTCAAGTATCCTCTGGGCAGAAAGGAAAATGTAACTTGTATGCATATTAACAGTTGTCACCACAATTCAATTATGTATTTTCCTTTTTAAGGAGTACCATACAGTGCCTCTGCTCCTTATCCATAGTTGCAATCAGAATGTTTTACTTTACCTCAGTAGCATAATATTGGATTTACAATTTGGTTATCTCCTGTTTTATTTTACTTCGTGTGGTTGTACAACAAGAGTGCTCATTGTATAAGAATGCTGCTTAAGAAAAGCATCAACCAAGTTTGCCAAGTTGCGTGTCTGTAGTATTCTGCCACAGCTATATTTGTTTCTCACTACCCTCTACATGTACATATTTCCATACTAAATCAGTTGCTAATTTTAATGCATTATTCCCATTCCATTGTCAGTGATAGCTATTATATTGTATTTGTTATTCTTTTGAGTTCATAGGCCAGCATCCAAATATCCAAAGTGGAGGATATCCAAATTAGCTTTTGATTTGTGTTTCCCTAATATCTGTTTCTCCTCAATTCTTAAAACTTTTGGAAAACTTCTTTTTAAACTGTTGAGAGTCAAGGCATCTGATATTATGCAGCAGAAAAACATTATAGGATAGCACAAGCCCATAAGCATGCCTGCAATCTATGTATTACTAAAACATTTGGGTCTGTTTGATTGAAACCTTCAATTGGGAGAAACAACTTTTTGAATCACTGTAGCTCATATGGGCTAACTTATATAATATGTCCAAAATCCTGGATCATGATTTCTATAGCATTGAAATTTGGAAAAAATTGTGGTTGCTTTAGTGTTGCTGCACAACCATAATGCTACACTGCTATAGTCAGTGGTGGTCGTGTGATTATAATTTTCAGCGTTCCCTGCCAGCTTCCTATAATGAAAGTCAGTGAGAAAGTCAGCAGGAAGCCACTCCTAGTCTCACTGTTTTTTTGCCCACCACCGATCATTTTGCTTCTCTATTTAGGTAAAGAAATGTCTCTGAAATGATGAACCAACAGAACATAGGTTATCTAGTAATAGTCTAAAGTTTTAAGCTTGACATGTGTATGCATAGTGAGAGCTAAACATAGCTCTAAAGTATGGTGTGCAGTTTGATTTTCTGCCAGAATTCAAAATATTGGTTGTATGAATAGAACAACCATATTCACATGTCACTTAACATTGCTTTCCAAACTGAACTAGTTGCATAAACTTATCAAATGATTTATAGCCACTCTGGAATTATTGTTTTTTCTAAATTGTGGGTGTTGATTAGATTTACAATAATTAGAACTGAACAAATTAGGGCACTCACTAGATGAAGCAAAGTGATACTTATTTGTAGTTAGCATCTGCTTTTTTGCAAACCAAAAAAGTGCAAATAGTGTGTGTGCGTGTATATGCGTGTGTGTGTACATATACTGTATTTATGCAGAGTTACGTAATATACATATATAATTATATATGAACAAGTGATATTGAAAAATCAGTAAATCGGATCAAATGATTGCAGGTTTTTGAGATTGCAGCTTTGCTGAATAGCCTTAATTGTATAAGAAGGAATTACTCAAGATCAAACCCTTATTTATTTTAACTGCAAATATTTATAGTACACTTCTTTCAGAAGTGCACAACTAAGTGGAGAAAATTAAATAGCAATGTCATAACAGAATAAAAAATACCAATATGGAATGCCCACAATCAGTCAATTAGAGCCAATGTACGTTTCTTTCATCCCATCCAGAATCTGACAGCTTCAGGATACCAGTTCAGGCTTTCTACAGCATGTCTGGTTCAGTTCGGAATGATGGCGTATGGGTATCATCAGCATACTAAAGTCATTTCACTTCAAGACAACAGCGACTTCAGATAGATGTTAAATAGTACAGGAGAGATCCCTGAGTCCTGTGGTATCCCGCAGAGAAGCAACCAAGGATTCAAGTTCTGCTCCTCCGTAATTATTGACTGCAACTGCTGATTCAGGTAAGATTGAAACCGCTGTAAAATGGTGCCCCTGAGTCCCAGTTGTCATAGTCAGTAAGGTATCCTAATCAGTGGTGCTCAGTGATGCAAAGAAGTCGAAAAGGTCCAAGAAAATGCACTCTAAATTAGATAAGCTACATCATCTACCCGAGCACCATATTAAAAACAATTGTAGAGCTAGTGAGCCGATATATAGGAACTTACATAGCTACTTCAGAGTGAACCTTCTAAAGAAATTTCACCTTGTTAGATAGGCCTTTTTTGCCATTAGTTTAAAAAACAAGATAAAATGGTAATGAGTTTGCTATAATTTTTCTACGGGGGAGAAATAGTTGAGATTTTTATATGTAAAGGACAATAAATGGGACGAATGTGGAAAAAATAGATAATTTCTCTCCATTTTAGAATGTGGGATTGAATTAGGAAATTTAGAGGCAAAGAAAAACATTTCTACACAGACTACACAGTTAAGCTGCGCAGTTCCCCTTCACAAAGTTTAGTTATGTCTGTCAACTTTGGTAACTTTTATATTTTTAAAGTGATATTAAGATTAAAAGTGAACAACAGTTGCTGGGAGAATATGTGGTGCTTTTGCACATGATTGGTCACTACAGGCACAAAATACTGGATTAAATAGTCCATTCGGTCTAGTCCAGCTAGCATTTTTTATAGTATTGCTATTATTACCATTATTATGATTAATATTGGGTATTCCTCCTTTGGATTAAAACACTAACTTTTTCTGTTTTCTTTTAAATAGTAATACATTAGAATTTAAAAGAACTTTTATGGGCAATACATTCTGAAGACAGCTTTCTCTCAAAAATTGGCCCTTCTGAAATCAGTCTTTGTAGAATATCACCATTTATCATCCAGAAAGGAATACACGGTAAAATATTGCATGTTTAAATTTAATTTAAATTATAACTATGATATGTATCTATAAATAAGACTAGAGACTGTGTGCAGGAATCTAGATTAGGTATGCTAAGCATCATAAATGGGATTTTTGAAACTTTTAAAAATAGCAAACTTTGATACGTTGTAAGAAATTGATTTCTTCTTGGTTTTTACGGTAGCAAATGCTGTGGCATGATTTGGTGAGAAAGGAGCTATATTGATGATACCGAAGCCAAAAAGCTGTCCAGTGTTTGGAACTTAATTACATGGCTTGGAATCCATCAAAAAATAGAAGAAGGAATAATTGCAAATTCTATTTCCTTTTATTTCCATTTACCTACAGATCAGAATTACAAATGTCTACCACAAGACTAAAGTGTGATATGTTATGTTCCTTACCATAAGCACCCATAAAATGAGCTCCATTGCAGACAGGTAAGTTATTTTTTAATTTTAAGTTTATACTCTTAAAGTTACTTATGTTCTAAATGAGAATTTCAAAGAAGGACAGGCGAAAAAATTATCTTCTATTCGTTATAAATTAGAATTAAGCTTTCACATTATCCCAGGTATGATTGAGACATGGGTGTGAACTAAAGAAAAAGGTTGGTGGGAATGTGGTGGATGTATTTCTTTTTGAATTGTTAAAATAGCTGCATCATTTGAAGTGAAATGAGGGTGGGAGCAAACAGATTTAACAAATAAATACTATACGTAACTGGTTCTGAACTATATCTACTTCTGGCTATGTCTTCATGATCAGCACTATTCTGTGCAAGGTTATTGTTTTCTAAAACCTGTTTTTTTTTTCTTGCAGAGATGATGGCAGCATTTTCGATGGTCTCGTGGAAGAAGATGACAAGGATAAAGCAAAGAGGTTTGTTTTGTGAAAGAGCTAGCATGAAATCTTTATTTGTGGTCAGGAGGTGTATTTATGCATTGAAATTGCATTCTGTATTATACAAAGATAGCATTTTGAAACAGTCTCCAGCAAGTTGGGAAAGTGTATTGTCGAAGATTGCATGGAGATGTGGAAAGTAAACGAAGGATTGACTGGAAATGCTATATTTTCTTCTTTCCCTCCCATTGTTGTCAATGTGGAAATGGCAATATCTGCTTACCAAAAATATTGAGTAGTAATAATTTTTTTTTGAAAAATTACTGTAAGAAAAATGCTGAGAAAATAACATTTTTTCCATTTTATTCTCAAGGAGATTCCAGACTTCTACATTTTTTTCAAATTCTTGTATTTCCATTTGTGCAACTATTTAAAAAGAAACTTAAAAAATTTTTTAAAGTGGACATATCAAGGCAATTAGTGTGTCTAAAGCAAATGTTTCAGCTCCATTTAAAAAATTACACTGCTAACGTTTTCACATAATTATTTTATTTTCCAAAACCCATTGTACTCCAGCTTTCAGTCTGAAAAACTCTCAGAGCATCTTGCATAAGATCACCAGACCCTACTTACAAATTTAAAAAATACAACATGCATGGAAAGATGGATGGAGAGGGCAAAAAAAAAAAAAAAAGCCAGAGCACCAATTTGTAGGCTATGGGGATGTAGATTGTTCAGAGACATCATCACCTCGTCTGTTACCCTCAACAACTAGATCTTGTCCAGTTGGCTTCTGTTTAGAAGGAGAATTCTCCTTCTAAATTTTGCTGAATTTGTTCAGCAAAGATCTGGGATTCCCACTGAAAGTTCTCACTACTGAATAGTAGTCCTGATGATGCCATTGACAAAGGAGAGGAATCCCCAACCAAGTTTACCATAGCAACAGTGGAGGGAAATGACAATTCCTTGCAGTTTATGTATTTTAAAATAATTAATTGGTACAAGATTTAAAAATTAAGAGAGAAAAGGGGTTTTGCTGAATTTAGACTTAGTCATACTTCTATTTATCAATTTGTATGTATATTTTCATGAAATCAATAGGAAGATCCTTTTGGTGATGAGGGTGATGGGATTGGAATGCTTTGTGATAACTTCTGAAACGGGAATGTAGGATTTTCTGGTGGAAATTTATACTTTCCTCTTTCTTACCAGGTAAGAAAGGAACTGTGCCAGTTGGTGGCTATGTACTTTGGAAAATGAGCAGATAGTTAAAGAAACTAAGGAAGCTTCAGATTCATGACTGCCTAAAATACTCAATTTCAGGCCCAGTTAGTGATAGGATTGCCTACTTTTTTTACCCACAAAACTTTCTGTAGGATTTATTGTGGGACATCCATCTGACCAACGTGGCTCCTCTCCACTATATCCAGCATTCCTCTAGCCTTTGCAAGACCTTGGATTCTTCTTTTAGTTGTGATAGAGTTAAATTTTATGACTTTGGTGTGGCTATAACATGTCTTCATCAGGATGCAACGCAATTACCCATCAATAATTTGTATAATGCCATTCTCTCTGATGGTATTTATAATTTTTTTTAATAGAGTATCAAGAAACAAGTCTGAAAAGAAACGCAGAGATCAATTTAATGTACTCATCAAAGAGCTGGGATCCATGCTTCCAGGCAATGCTCGAAAGATGGATAAATCCACCGTATTGCAGAAAAGTATTGACTTTTTAAGGAAGCACAAAGGTAATTTTTTAGATGTTACATGAAAGTGGTGACTTTTTTGAAATTTACAAATATATTAACATTCTATTGTCCTTTGTGCAGCTCCAAGGGAAAATCCTCTGAAATAACGGTACAAAATATATAAATGCGTGCTCAGTTCCTCCCCATCCCAGTATATAATATTTAGAGACCTTGGCAGATGAGTTATTGAGAAGTCACTGGAACTAAGATTTTAAATGGATAGACCATAAGCAGCAACCACCACCGCAAAATATAACATTTCAAAGATGAAAAATAATAGGATTAAGCAAATTCGTTGAGAGATGTACTTCACATGGTGTAACAATACATAAAAAGCACCTTTGAATTTTTAAAGCAGCCATATTTTTTTTCAAGCTCGCATAGCTCCTTTGTAAGTAGTTTCTGGCTGCCTCCACATAGATGTCTACGTATAGCCTCTTTGCTTCATTGTTTTTTTCTAGCTGAAACTATATATACATGCAGATACAGCCTTTTAATGACTGAAAGAGATGTGCTTTATGTGGTGTCCACGCCTTACAAACCACGTCTTTTCAAGGGATTTTACAACTCTAGAAAAGAACACACAAATTCTGTGAAAGTAGTCATGCTTTTGAAGGTAACTGGTTACATTATAGCAAACAGGAAATGCTTGGTAATAAATTCAAGTTTTCTTTACCTTGAGCCCTGGTGGTGCAGTGGTTAGAATGCAGTATTGCAGGCTAACTCTGCCTAGTTCAATCCTGTCCAGCTCAAGGTTGACTCAGCCTTCCCTCTTTCCAAGGTCGGTAAAATGAAGACCCAGATTGCTGGAGGCAATATGCTGACTCTGTACATTACTTAGAGAGGGCTGTAAAGCACCATGACATGGTATATAAGTCTTAAATGCTATTGCAATTGCTATTTACAGAGACTTATTTCTAAAAATAACACATCTTTATGTTTAGTGAAATTAGTGAGTTTAATAGAGTTAATATAAACTTGACCACAAAAAAAACCCCTTATATGCACATATGCCTACAGGTGAATGAATTGGTCCCATAATTCTCATGAGGAATTCTTTAGATATATAACTCTCACCTCTTCTTGTGAAAACTTAGGTGATAAATGTTGTTGTCTACTTTATTCCAGGCAAAACCTCTCTCTGTGGACATTTACTTGAAGGGAGTCAAAAAACCAGATCTGTTATCCATTTCCTCAGTAGCTCAGCCCAGCAAGAAGTGTGTGCTATAGTTGAAGTTCTTCCAGAATGGGTGGACTGATTTTGTGAAAAATTTAAAGAAATAGCTGCTTAAGTTACCGTGATAGGTGTGAAAGGCAAATATAGGAAGGAATTAAGCCAACGGGCTGTTCATTTGTAGCCCAGAATAAACCTGCACACAGAATCAGTACAGAAAATTGAAGGCCAGGGACTTGGTTAAAATCAATTTCTAATAAAATTAAGAGAGTGGTTTATAATAAACAAAAAGTAGATTCTGGTTCCACTAGTTCTTAGTTTGCTAAATATTTCCGGTATCTCCAGTTTCCAACTCCCTGAGAATTAGAGCCTTGGCTGTGTGCCAACTGGGAAAAAGCTGCTCTGCTCCTCCCCTCAAGAAAGAAGTTATACCAATGGCAAAATGGAGTTTTCCTGTCCTCTTTTTAAAGCCCACCTTTTCTTGATTTTGACTTGCTTATTTTGCTCACCATTTGGATTGATCGGTTTAGGTTTGATTGACATATCAGACGTAAGCTTTCCCTGTCTTTTTCCTTAGAATGAAATTTGTCCCCATTCACTATAGTGCTTCTATCTCATGCAAATTGTTTAGATTTTAAGTTTTATCTTACGTTTGTGAGCTTTATTGGTTTATAGCATAATACCGATAAAAAATAAGACTTGTTGGCTGCAGCCAGAATTTAAAGCCAATTTTCTATTTTATTTTTTTTTGTGGCTGGAAATAATGCACTCTTTATCTAAGGAGCAATTTAAGGTCATGTAAGATATTGCGTTAGCTGGATGGAATTTAGGACCTTAAAAAACAACTGACTTCATTCGCATGGAGAATGGACATTTGCTGTTGGAGAATAACAGTCTTATAGGAGTCTTGTGGGATCCTGGCCAGACACTTTGAAGCAAAATGCAAACTGAACAATCTTGCAATAATGAGAAATGAATCTTTTGTTTTTTATCAGTTTGATTGACTCAGTACTTACATTTTTATTCTTTACACATAATTTATTGCCTGCTCCCTATGTAGAATGATTGGATTGTTAGCAGCATACGAAGACGGATAGGTAGAGTAGATTGTGTTTATGGACGGAAATTTTTTCTTCTTTTGTAGAAATCACTGCCCAGTCAGATGCCAGTGAGATTCGACAGGACTGGAAACCCACATTCCTTAGTAATGAAGAATTCACTCAGTTAATGTTAGAGGTAATTTGTTTTCATCTTAAAATATGTGATTAGACTCTTATTGTAGTTACTTCTTTATATTATATTGGTATAGTTGAATATAACTTTTTAGCTTTATATTATCCTTAAAGTGCATTTTTATTAATAGCATGTTAAAATATGTTCTGAAGAAATGCCACTTATGTAGAATGCTGTTCAGGAAAGAGGGGCCTTGTTTATTATTTGGAATATTATATTTGTATATTTGTAAGATTAAATTGGTTCTTAGACTAATGCTGGACTCCTGTTTTAATGTGTCCTATCACTTTTCAAAGCCCAGAAGATTGAGTCTAGTTTATAGAAAATGCTGTCTGTTTTTCCATGACATGCCTGGCTTTTGAAAACTTTGGAGGACTTTTACTTTGCTGTTTTACCATTTTCTGAGAAGAAGGCAGGCAGAATTAGCCTTTTTTGTTGTTTGTTTTGTTTTTTGCAGTGGTGTATAAACTCTGGTTCAGTTAGGATTTGGTTCCAAAAGACAGCAAAGGCTTTTTTTTTTCCTGGGAATTCATCATATTGTAATTTATTACTTAAGTTCCCAATTGACAGTTTCTGCTGTTTTTGTTCTTCTGGTGTTTTGAAACCATATTTTTGCTGATATTTTATTTAAGTTATTTGAATTTCAGCCTTCTTAATTTTTATCTAAAATAAACTCTACTGCTGTTGAGAATTTTTTAGATTGGAAAATGAGATAATCTCAGCAATAATACACTGTACATTTTCCCAACCTAACCCAGGATCTTCTATTTAGATAATGTTCAGCATTGCCAACTATATATTATTCACTGTGGAAAGCAGGTTTACTTTTACGTTCAATTAAGTTATTTCCTTTTTCTGAATGTTAACTAAATTAACAGTTAGAGACCAGTTTATCTCTAACTGTTTCTTTTGTTTAATTTCAGGCTCTTGATGGTTTTTTTCTAGCAATCATGACAGATGGAAGTATAATATATGTATCAGAAAGTGTAACCCCCTTACTTGAACATTTGCCAGTAAGTACACACTTTCAGAGAGATACCAAACTTCTAAAGTCATTTGATGGGCAATTTACCATCTGCCATTTAAGAATCTGGAATTTAAACAGCATTCTCATCTTTTTAAAGATTCTGTTGTTTTTCTCAGTGGAACTTCTACCATGTTACTCTCAGCTTTCCACAACTCTGGTGCCCTCTAGATGTGTTGGATTTCCTCTCAGGCCATGCTTCCTGTGAATTATGTGAGTTGAAATTCATTGCACCGGGAGGGCATCAGCTTAGGAAAGTCTATACTTTCTAAGAACTATACTTTCTCTAATGCCGGTGCTGTGACAGGAAGGTTTCTGGAGAACTCAGAAAGTGATATATACCCCTACTCTGTCAGGCCTAAAACCAGAGCCTGTTCCATTCACCAGTGTTTGTCCAGCATTACGTTATATTAAGCAACTGTGGCAGGTGCAGTATTAGCGTTTTGAGGTCACCATAATATAGCTAGGTATGTAACCTCTACAAACTTGGTCTCCCTTAGCTGACTAGACTAGAGAGTACTTGTTAAAGATAGGAGGCCTAACATGGTCATTCTCCCCTTTGTTTGAAGGCCCCCAACCTCATGGCCTTCCTAAAAGCATAGATTTTCCAGAAGGTCTGAGGGATGCCACATTAATCAGCTTCAGCTTGTCACTTTTAATATTCATTTGGCCAATTTGATTATGTATTTTATTATTTTAAGTAATTATAATCTTGATATTTTTTTTACTATACCATTTTATAAGTCACCTAGGGCCCATTACATCTCAGCTGGCAAACAGGACGTCTAAATAAATAGGAAAAGGACAACAAAAGTTTTAAGTCTACAATTACTGCATATATGGAAACACATGCTCCAAGTAGGATGCAGGAATGCCTGTGTAAATCCAGCAAGTTCTTCATGTTCCTGAATCAGCCTCTGAGTAGAGAACGTAATATACACTTTTGCATTTACTAACAGAATATTAATACATTATTGAAGAAGCAGTTGGAGTATGATGGCATATAATAATCCACAGTACATGTATCCTCCCCATGCAAACTACCAGTAATATTTCTGGTTGAGATCATGAAATGAAGATACACAGTTGGAGATCTTTAACCTATTATCCCCGTCCCAAAGGTACTTTTTCTTCAAGAGATTTTCTGCTTTTTCTTTGAAGACGTTTCGCTTCTCATCCAAGAAGCTTCTTCAGCTCTGACTGGATGGTGGGGAATGGAAGTCAGAGCGGAAGAAGCTTCTTGG
>JANHFL010006020.1:46034-68969 GCA_032468155.1 Oxyrhabdium leporinum
CAATATTAATGCAATATCAGGGGTTTTCAATTCAATTGTATAGAATGTGAAGGATGTGTGTGTTTTATTTTTATAGTCATAATGTATACTTGAAGATGGCATTTAATTTCGTTGTACGAGGTGCAATGACAATAAAGTAGTTAAAAAAAACTAACCAAGCATGCTGGCTGGAGAATTCTGGAAGTTGAAGTCCACACATCTTAAAAATTGCCAAGGTTGAGAAACACTGTTATAAACTTTAACTTACTTCTTCATCTTTCTTTTTGAGTTCTGCTTGAACTTCCTCTAATTCTTCCTGACCTTCATCTGCGCTCATCTTCAAGCCTTCTCGAAGCATTCGGATACCAAAAATGGCAAAGAGTGCTGTTGACACGTAGTAGGTATATATTCTGGGAATTATTGTAGTAGCGTAACCAAATAAAACTATGAACAGAAAAGCAAATAGTTGAGGTTTTCCATGAAGCAGTCTTGGTTTATTTCTAGTGTCTAAGCACTTTTTTTTTTAATTTCAGGAAGTCCTGTATATATTAATTCATTCCATGGAATTAATACACATTATTATATTATATACAATATTATTTACATTATATTATATACTATATTAAATTATATACAAATTATACAGTAATATAACATTAACATACAGTATTATTTCCCACATTTCTACCTAGCTGAAATCCAGGTATTTTTCCAAGAAAAAGTCAGTTTATAAAAAGTAACACTGATATAGCCCTTTACAATGTGCAAAATCTCTCTACATAATTTGCAGTAATCCTATTTTACAACAACTCTAGGAATAGGTCATAGAGAGGGGAGTTTCTTTTATGGCATAAAATTTTTAGATTGCTCAGATGATACAGACTTTAGGTGACGTACAAGTAAAAAGAAAAGACTTAAAGCTAATCCAAAGGGCTACTCAAAATCTGCCTTCCAACACCAAAAAGTATGGCCTCCGGTACCCTCCTATTGTCAGAAGGAGCGCAAAATATTTCAAATTCAAACGAAAAGCCTTCCAGCGCTTCCCCTAATGTCAGAATGGCCACTTCTGATGAAATGAAACCACCTCGCTTGAGCTGGACATTTTCACCACTGAGATTTCTCCCAGGCGCCTCTTCTCTCCCACCTACAGCGCGTCTATCACGTTTCCACTCTTGTTCCAGGAAGCAGAAAAGGCACAAGCACTCACCAGATAGACAAGTCATCAGCCCCAAGGCCAGCATAGCACCCGCCAGCACCGTTAAGCGATTGTAACGCATGGCCATAATGGCAGCAATGAAGAAGGTCTTATCGCCCAGCTCTGAAACAATGATGACAGAAATTGCAGCCACGAATGCATGGATAAATCCCAGGTTCGTTTTCTCTGGAGACTCTTCCTTAACAGAATGGACGGGAACAACGAGGGTAGGCCCTTTCTGAAAAGACAAAAAAAAATTACACGTCCTTTATTCCAGGCTTTTAAGGAAACCAGTTCCTTATCATGCCAACACATAATAAAAATGCAATCCGTTGGGAGAGTATGTAAAAGGGCCCTACAAATTCTTTACTTACCTGATGGATAAGCCAAGAAGTTTAAGCGCCAAGACAAACCACCCAGTTCAACTTATCTGGAGATGGACACATCTGAGAGTATATAGAGTACTCGTATTTTTTAAGCACAAACCTGTGTGCTGCCCAAAGTCACCGAGAGTCGGGCAGCATACAACTTTCATATGTTATAAAACAAGCATCTCACGATCACCTATTGTCCCTGGTATTTAATGTAAACTGTTTCATCAAGGTTTTTATTTATCCCTGCTGAAACAAAAGTACGAAAATGATTTGAACTTTAGAGGTTGACTCATTGGCATTCTATTTTTCATATTATCTTGTTATGGCACTTTACCCGTAACTGCAATTTATCTGCATTTCTTCGACAATAAACTGTAATAGCTCCAACAAATTTCTACGTATTTTAATTCACCGTACTAACAATTATTTAGGAGGCACATTTGAAGGAATTAACTATGTGTAGTCTTGAGAAAAAATACAGAAAGCAGATACAATAGTTGTATTTAAGTACTTGAATACGTCACACAGTATTTCTTCAAAATCTACTATTGTTCCAAAATATAGGACGTAAGAATAATAGAAAAGCAATTGTATTAAATATCAAGAACAAAAATTCCTAGCAGTAAGAATGGTTCATCAGTGGAACTGTATGTCAAGATTCACTCTACTGACCAGAAAGTTACATGCTTTAAATGGCCATTTCTAGCTTATATCACCTACCCAACCGGGGCTGCTCACACCCCCTGGGGTTGCGAACGTTTGGGTTTTTAGAATTTTCAAAATTATAGTGTATCTACATAATTATATGCATAGAATTATTTATTTTTGTAAGGGGTGCAAGAACGTATCAGAAGTGTTCTAGGGGTAAAGAAAAGGTTGACCCTCCCGACCCAGACGATCCTTGATTTATGACTATATACAATAAAAACATTCATAACAAGCAATATTAGTTTTCACAAATGCACGTAAGATCCAATATATAATTTCACAAATGACTGTAACAAAGACAGCAAAGGTTTCATAAAAGCAGTTTGATAAAAGTAAAATGAGAAACTTGTTTACATCGGGAGAATTAAGCCAGAGGCACGCGATGCATCTCCTTAAAGAAGCTTCACAATCAAATCCCCCCAGTCAAAACTACACTTTCCCAGATGCTGCTTCAAAAAGAGCCATGGCAGACCACAGCAACGAATGAATAAACCGATTTCAAGCCGGGTACTTTTTTTCCAGATAGCTGGGATTCTAATGCAAAATCGTATCTAAACGGTCACCGGAACTGAGATCAATATGATACTATTCTTCTATCTGCTGACCTTCTAAATCAGAGTTATTTTATTATCTCACTGCTGAAAGGTGGCATATATATACAGGTAGTCCTTGACTTTTGACCATGACCGAGCCCCAAATTTCCGTTGCTAAGCAAGACAGTTGTTAAGTGAGTGTTGCCCACTTTTACGACCTTTCTCGCCACAACTATTAAGTAAATCAATGCAGTCACTGAGTTAGTATCATGGTCGTTAAGTGAATCTATCTTCCCCATTGACTTTGCTTGTCGGAAGGTCGCAGAAGGTGATCACATGACCTCAGGACACTGAAATCGTCATAAATATATGCCAATTGAAAAACCTCTGAATTTTGATAACATGATGATGGGGAGGATCCTTCAATGGTCATAAGGGTGAAAAACAGTCATAAGTCACTTTTTTCAGGTCCACTTTAATTTTGAACAGCCACTAAACAAATGGCTATAAGTCAAGGATTACCTACATGTTCTTTTTGAATACATCTGGTAAATATATATCCTAACACAGAGATTAAAATACAACTGTATTTTTAGAATATCATTCTAGAAAATACTATTCTATTTCTAGAATACTATTCTATTTCTAGAATTCTAAGAAAAGTAAAGTAGCTACAAGTTCTATTTTTAAATAAGTGAAATTACTAAATAATAGCGAAAGTGTCCTTTAAAAAAAAAAGTACTGATTTTATAGTCCCAGGATAGTTTTGTCTTCAGAAATGAAATGTGAATCAAAGTTTCAAGCATTTTCATCTACAAGCTAGTGTTTCATGATATTCCAAATCTTCACCTTTACTGATTGTTGACAAGCTAAGTGTTTCTCTTTTGTTACAAATATAGTTATATTGTTGTAGATGACAAAGAAAGCTAGTTCTTGCTTGTCTCAAATCTTTCCAACCAGGTGCTTTATCAGATCAGGAATAAATGCTGATTTTATCATGCAAATACATCCAGCATGTTTCACCTTGCCTGCTCTTCATTAACATTCAGTAAAGGTGAAGATTTGGCGTAAGATTTTGCATGAAACTTCAATTCACATTCTATTTCTGAAGACAAAACTATCCTGGGACTATAAAATCAGTATTTTTTTAAAAAGACACTCTTGCTATTATTTGATAATCTGCATGCTACTAAAACTCTGAGTCTTGTAACCTTTAACTAGGAGAAATGGTCCATTATAGGACAAAACTTTTCCAAACAAGATATCCAAACTTGAATGGCCTAACTTACAGAACGTGTCCAAATTTTGAGACCCATGACTCCCATGGAACTGAAGGTTGGCAAATTTTAAAAAACAGTTTATAATCTAAGAATTATCATAAAGTATTTTATGACAAAACAAAATTTAATAAAACATTTCCTACGGTCAATTCCTGATGTTTACATTATACAATTCTGCTTAGCTACTTTTAAGGTGGATGCATCTCTGAATATCTCCAAGAATTTTAAAGCACTTTTAAATTACATTAGAAGCTCTGTTTTTGTCGAAGGCATTTAGTAAGGAAACATCTCTGAAATGAGAACTCAAGGAGTCACGGGTTGCCTAGCCAATATTAAAAATTACCGCTAAGTTGGTCATTCCTTTTCGTTTAAGCAACGGTAAACTTCAATTTATAATTTATAGCAAGGGCATTTGAGGGCAGTCGCCTTTTTACAGTTTAGAACTTCTCATGAATTCTGATTAAACAACGCATGAATGAACAGAACCGTTTTCTATCCGACTACGATTACAAAATTGTGTTCCAAGAACTGCTGAGCAGTCAACAGTATGTAGGCATTAGGAAAGATACTTAATTCAGCACAACTGAAAGAATTAAGAAATGGATACATAACAGTACATTTATAGCCTGTTTAGAAAAACAATTAAGATATATGGGTTAAACCGATGGGCCGCATATTCATACAATGACAAACTATTGTGATTTCACGTTCGGAAACTATCATGCAAGTTCAGGACTTTCTAACAGTAATATGAAAAAAACCCATTGCTGTTAACACAATCTGAACTGTCACTATCCAATTGCAACGATCAAATCAAATCAAATCACCTAAATATATTTACTTTTCAAGACCTTGAAAAGACTTTGCTGAAATGTCGCTGTGTTCTGTAACCTGCGAGCTCATTGACTGTGCAATTTGGCAACATCGCTATTTCCAAATCGACCAAATTAAACTAATAGCGTTGTTACACAGTAACTGTACCTAGCGAGACTATCTCCCTTTCTTCCAATAGACAAGGTGTAAAATAAGTGTAAGTAACTTTAGGAAGATGTGAACCACTAATTACTAATACTGCTGTTGCCTGTGGCTCGCCAAGAGCACGTTGGTCAGCTGAGCGTAGAAAAGGAGCTAAGCATGCGTCATACGGATAAAAAAGGGAGCGTACAGCGCAGGAAAGCTAAGGCTTTTTCATAAAATGCTCTGAGTTGGATACGCTGCCAGACTTCGGATTCCCCTCGGATTCTTCCGAGATCCAACAGGACTCTCTTGGAGTTGCAATTGCAGCGCCCTACAATTTCTATGAGATGAGGCATTTCAGAAAATGAAATGCGGGCATTACAGGTAGTCCATCAAGCCCAAAATTGCGGTTGCTAAGCGAGACATTTCTTAAGCGAGTTTTGCCCCGTATAATGATCTTTTCTTGCAGCAGTTGTTAATCACGGCAGCTGTTAAGTTACTAAAACAGTTGTTAAATGAATCTGGCTTCCCCTTTAACCCTGCTGTTCAGAAGATCCAGGATCCTGGGACACTGCAACCGTCATAAGTACGAGTCGGTTGCCAAGCAGCCGAATTTTGATCGTGTGACCACGGGGATGTTGCAGCGGTCGTGTGAAAAACGAGAGCAAGTCACTTTTTTCAGTGCCGCTGTAACTTCAAACGAACCGTTGTAAGTCAAGGACTACCTGCACAACCTAAGGGGGAACAGAACTTGTGGGACGGGAGCAGGTATGTACAGGTAGTCCTCGACTTACCATATGACCATTTTTCACACTTATGACCGTTGCAGCAGTGTCCCAGGGGGGTCGTGTGATCCCCTTTTTGCGACCTTCTGACAAGCAAAGTCAGCGGGGGAAGCCAGATTCACTTAACAACCCTGTCACTAATTGCACAGCTGCAAAGATTCACTTAACCAATACGGCAAGGAAAAGGGGACAAAACTCACTTAACTCTCTCACTTAGCGACATACATTTTGGGCTCCGTTGTGGTCCTGAGTTGAATGACAAAAGTTCATTTAGTGACCATTCAAAGTTGCAAGGGCACTGGAAAAAAATGACATGATCGTTTTTTCACACTTGCGACCATTTCAGCAGTCCCGTGATCAAAATTCAGATGCTTGGCAACTGGCTCATATTTATGGCGGTTGTTGTGACCGGGGAGGGGGGGTTGTCACTCGATCCCCTTTTGCGACCTTCTAACACGCAGTCAACGGATTCATTTAACAACCGTATGCCTAACTCAACCAATGCAGTGATTCACTTAAGCGACGTGGCAAGAGAAGTTGCAAAAGGGAACAAAGCTCATTTAACAACTGTCTCACTCCACACCATTAATTTTCAGTTGTGGTCGTATGATGAGGACTCCCTTGTGTGTGTGTGTGTATGAATCACATCTGTTGCTGCATGTATGAATCACGTCACTGTATCACATCTGTCACTACATGTATCTTTGTATGACATCTGTCACTGTATGAGTCACATCTGTCACCGTATGTATCACACCTGTCGTATGTATGAATCATATCTGTCGCTGTATCTATCACATCTGTCGCCGTATGTATCTATGTATGTCTGTCTGAATGAATGAATCCCATCTGTCGCGACCTCGAATCCCATCCCTCCCTTCAGCCGGCCACGTTTTGGCCCCCGGGCGGAGACTTGAAGGGCCGCCGTCCTCCGTCGGAGCAGGAAAGCAGAAGCGGCGGGGCCTTCCGCACCGCCTTCCTTCCCCGACGTCGGCCGGAGCTTTCCCCGCGGGGCCTTGGGGGGCGGTGGTCGTCCCTCCCCGCCCACCCCCCGTCTCAAGCCGACCACCGGGACGCCGCCTCCGCCTCCCTCAGCTCACCTCAGCCCGGAGCGGGTCCGGCCCTTGCACCGCCGGCGGCTTCTGCTGCTCCTGGTGAGGTGGGAAGTCGCGCTCGCGGCCGGCTTCTTGCTCGGGGGCCGCCAAGGCCGCGGCCAGCAGCAGCAGCGAACAGCGGCCAGAGCCGCGGGACCCCCGCCATTCCTCTCCGCGAGCCCGGCCATTTCCCTCTCAGTCTCGGAAAGAGCGGCCGCGACAGGCGGAAGTGAGCGGAACCCGCCCCGCCGCCATGGCCGCTTCCTCCCGGCCGATCGCGCAACCGAACCCGGCCGCTCTCGTCTCGTCCTGCCCTCAGGAAGCCTCGGCGAAGTCCCGCCTCCTCCGCCGCCGATTCCCTTGTCTGATTGGGCAACCCCCCGCTCGCTCTCCGGTTGACGTCAGAAACAGACACCGTCAGTTCGGTTGTCCTGCCTTCCAAGAGGCGGGAGCTAGCCGGCTGAAGGAAGGGCGAGCCAGCCAATCACGTGCGCCACGCGATGCCGCTATGGCAGGCAGAAACTCCTCCCACTTGTGGTTTCTCTGGCAGGGGAGGGAGGAAAAACTGGAGAAGTTTTGGCATCTGCAATAATCTGGGAATACAATGAATGCCCAAAGTCATATTCCTTGGGGTTAATCTCTCGGATTAGTGCAGTAGTACTTCCAAATCATTAATCTATTTTTCATAACTTAATTTTAATACATAAGTGCAGCTGTTCGTACTCGCAGCAGGTGTGCCTAATTACCTTTTGAAACTTACAACAAAGAAACGGAATCCTACCAATAATCGGTACAATTTGAAAACCTGAAGCTTTTTGAAATATTGATGTAAGAAATACATTCAGCTCGAGCAGTTTTGCTAAATGCTTAGAGTCAAGCAAATGTATAGCTCTTGAATTAGTGCCCTCACAGGTAGCCCTTCACCTACGAGCACAATTGAACCCAAATTTCTGTTGCTAAGTGAGACACTTATTACATGAAATTTGCCCCTTTTATGACCTTTTCTGGCACAGTTGCTAAGTGAAGCACTGCAGTTAAGTTAGGAACACGGTTGTAAAGTGAACCTAGCTTCCCCATTGACTTCGCTTGCCAGACGATTGCAAAAGGGGATCACATCTTAGATTTTCATTTTACCAACCTCGGAGGAATGGAAGGCTGAGTCAACCTTCAGCCGGTGAAAATCGACCTGCTGGCAGTCGGCAGAGTTAGCCTGCAACATTGCGTTCTAGCCACTGCACCATCACGGCTCCTATATTGATAATTTCCCCCCAATTCTCCCTTCCAGATGTGCTGGTTGTTGCTTCTAGTATTCCCAGCTAGCTTCAGGCCAACAAATTTGGTGGGCCTTCATTTAAGGAAGCCTGGCGTTTCTGCAGAGACAGAAATACCGCAAATTATAGTTTGCAAAGTTCTATTTTCTCTCCCAGGAACTTTGCTCCTGGGTATCTGAAAATAATTGCCATTTCCTTCTCCTAAATTGTTAGCTTGATTTTTCTACAATCCTGGAATTATCTGGTGATTTCCTATGCAAATACTAGGCAAGTTCAGCCCTGTTTTTTTTTGAGATCATCCAAGCATAGCTTTTCCGTATTTCTGAACACACAGGTGTAACTCATGGCAACTGCCATTCAAGTTTTAAATTTAATTTCATCATTCATGCAGACCTTGCATGAATCTGACTAAAAATATAGAGCTTCTTTTGTTCTGTTCTATCCTGATTCAAAGCAAGAGAGTTGCAAAAAGAAGAGAACCCCATTCATCAGTATCTATTAATTAAAAGTGCACTCCTTTGCCATTTACTCAGAAGTAAGCCCCACAGTTAGTGAGGCATTTTGTCAAACAAGCATATATGGTGTAATTGCCTGTGGCTACGATCTTATTTTAGGGAGCATTCTCTTTGGGATAAGACATATTAAACTCAATTGAACTTTCCTCCAAGTCAGGGGTGTCAAACTCGATTTTATCGAGGGCCACATCAGGGTTGTGTTTGACCTCGGGGCAGGGGGGGCATGGCCAGGATGGGCATGGCCAGCATGTCACTCATGTCGGGGGCGCCTGTGGTGGCATGAGCGCTCTGCCAGCGAAAACTGGCTCCTGAGCTGTGTTTTCAGATGCCAAGGCCTCCTGCAACCCTCTGCCAGTGAAAACGGAGGTCGGAAGGGCCACAAGCTCCGTTTTCACTGGCAGAGTGTGGCAGGAGGCCATGGCAGCTGAAAATGGAGCCCGGGAGCCCATTTTCACTGGCAGAGGCACTGCGAGCCGGTCCTTCGCTGTTTCCAGGACGGCCCTGAGATCCAGATCTAAGTACCCCGTGGGCTGGATCTGGCTCCTGGGCCTTGAGTTGGACACCCCTGCTCTAAGTAGATTACATAAAATTGCTCTGATGATCACAATAAAATAGAGGCATATTTTCATATACCCAGCTGTGTCTAGTAAATGACCTACAGAATGATCAGCAACAATTCAATTTCAGCCAAAAAAATGGTTGGTAATAATCAGTTCATCTCAGAAGATCTCCAGATCTTTAATCGCTGCAAATATAGAATCATACTCCATTTAATATAATTTAAAAAATAAAGGGTATATATGCTTTCCGATATTTTGGATAGTGCTTAAATTTGTTCAAGTAATATTCATGGCACAAAACAGCACTTAGTGCCTGATTAAAAAAGACATATGCCACCACTAGCCACCAAGTTAAGTTACTAAATCCAAAAGTGACAGCCATTGATGTATATATGAGAAATTCTGCAAAATAATGAGGACTGGACACCATTTCAAACCAGTCACCAAAAGGAATGCTATGATCCAAACTGGAGACCTTCCCTAAAAAAAAATAAAAAATAAAAAAATTCTTGTTGAATTTAGAAAGGTGAGCAGAACTAGCAATGCAGTTAGATAGTGACAGGGGGGGGAAACAGTCAGGCTACAACTTTAACAAATCCATTGGCTAAATTTGGCCCTTTTCCCAACCATACCTTTTTTTTTATTTAGTGACTGTAATCTGGTCCAGCGACTTTGTCATTAAACAAAATAGTTGCTAAGTGTATATGTGTCTGAGAGAGCAAGGGAAATATAATGTGAGGATCCCCAATTGCTGCTATGTCATTCAGATAAAGTTCTCTGTACGGTGTCATGTCCCTGACCTGTTTTTTTGGGGGGTGGGTGGGTGGTTGGTTTTTGAACCCCCACAGAGGCCAGAGAGATTGTTTAAAGAGCTGCTGCCTGAAACTGATCAGACTTTAATCAGTTTCGCATAGAAGGCTTTTGTTGTCAGATGCAGGAAATCTGGTCATAAATGCACACACTGGTCTGAAAACAATTTATTTTTTGTCCTGCTTTTATTACTGTTTACAAGTTATGTATAAATACCATTTTATTTCTGAATGGGCACTAACGAAGATAGTTGCTAATCAACGAGTGGATATATTTGTTTCCAAGACAGAACTAAGTGCTTATTTTGATCAATTCGGAGGATCTTCTTCACTATGATCAGATCTGTTTGTTATTTTTTTTTTCCAGCAACAAAACCCCCCCATGGTTAATGTGAGTGACAGGACATCCAGTTTGGCCAAAGAACCTGTTTTCCTGGATTATATGATGTATTATGGTTGTGCCTCTGGACACATCCAAAATATGTTGTTTCGCATGTTACACATTGTTCTTGTAAAAAACTAAACATTTTCCCAAGTAGATATTTTAGCTTAATCTTGCAATCATCTGGCCTCAAACTATGTTCAACATCAAGAGCCACCACCCCAGCTAGCATAGCCTATGAAATGAAATTTGCTCTTACTCTTCAGCTACAGTCCAAACTCCCCAGGCCTATATTGCAAATAGTGGGACTTGTCCAAGTGGCCTTTCGTGTAGAGCAAAACCGGGATGCTCGTGAAAGGTGCCAAGAAATTTCTCAATCCAAAACATGCAGTTTCTACTATTGTTTCTCACAATAACTCTCTTCTTTTGGTCTCAATGTAAGACTCCAGAAAACACTAAGAAGGGCAAGAAGGCAAGAGAGTTTGGAGTGATGGGGTTCAACAATCCTCCATCACACATATATTTGGTTCCTTACGTTGAATCCTCTGCCCTTTTACATACAAGATCAGAATATTTATGTATTAGGTATGTGCAGCATTTTGGATCCCAAGCTGAAAATGAATAAATATGCATACCATACTTGGAGCCTCCTTAAGAGAAGCTGTGTCTACTGGATTCACAGGGAACCTACTCAGTCACGGGAAAATACTGTTTTGACTTAAAAGAAATGCCAACAGAGTACAAGAAAGTGCTGTAGGGCAGATATGGGTTCATAGTTGTTGGCATGTTATTAACTCAAGGTCAACTTTTCCTGGGATTGGTTGCTACCATACAATCCCAGAATAATAACCAATCTTTTTAAGGAAATATCCACAGGGCACAGTCAGGGATGGGCTTCAAAACCTCAGCAACAGGTTTGCTGCCCGGTTGCTGGGTGGGTGTGGCCATGGTGGGCATGGCTTAGTCGGCCTCCTGCACCATGGGGGGGGGAGGGACATTTTCACCTTCCCCGAGGTCAAAGAGGCTTTCCTTGAGCCTCTGGGAGGGCAAAAATGGCCTCCCCCTGGGCTCCAGACGCTCTAGGGAGGCTGGAAACGCACCCCCCTGAACTTCCGGGAGGCCTCTTTTTCGCCTTCCCCGAGGTCCAGAGGCTTTCCTGGAGCTCTGGGAAATGGCCTCCCCCTGGCTCTGGACACTCTAGGGAGGCTGGAAACGGCCCATTTCCTGCCTCCCCAAACTTTCAGGAGGCCCATTTTCCTGCCTCCCCGAGCCTCTACGCGTGCGCTGCACTTACCTGCATCCAGAACGGGCCACGTGGAGACTCCTAGGAGGGGCAGGAGGAGTCGGTGGGGCCAGCCAGCAATGGGATGTGGGGGTTTGGCGATCCCCGCAGAATCTTCACTAAGGGCCTGCCTGAACCCTCATGAACCCCCAGCTGCCCACCGCTGGGTACAGTGTGTAGTTAAACTCACTCCAAAGCACCTTTTGACTTGGCATTTGAAGCACTAACATCCCTAATCTGGATTTAAAAAACCTAAATGTCACCAATATTCTTTGAACGATAAACCAAGGATTGCAACAGGGGCTATACTAATATATTTGACCTGGGGAAGATTAAAAAATACTGACTGGAATAGCAATTCTTTTACCTGATTTATCTTTTCGAAGGTTAGCAAGAATAACATGACATCTGTGTTGATGGACAGAAGCCCAACCGAACATCACAAGTCCTAGAACATGGTACCAGCAGACTGTCAGTGAGTGAGCTGTGCCTAAATGAAGAGAAACAGAATGTATTTATTTGTTTAAAATATGTTGGACCTCTTGCTTTATTAAATTCAGATGTCAATGTGGTTAAGTGAATCCGGCTTCCCCCTTGACTTTGCTTGTCAGAGGTTTGCAAAAGCAGATCACATGACCCCAGGACACTGCAATTGTCATAAATATGAATCGGTTGCCAAGCATCTGAATTTTGATCACGTGACCGTGGGAAGCTGCCATGGTCGCAAGTGCGAAAAACAGTCCCAAGTCACTTTTTTCAGTGCTGTTGTAATTTCGAACGGGAACGAAATTAACCATTGTAAGTCGAGGACTACCTGTATTCCCTCCGCCACGCCCCAAACAATCTGGGTCCTCATTTTACTGAACTTGAAGGATTGAAGCCAACGAGAATCGAACTGTTAGCCTTCTGCAGACTTAGCCTGAAATAGTGCATTCTAACCGCTGCACCACCATGGCTCAAGGAAGGTTGGATTTAGTTCATTTGTGACTACCTAACGATTTTAGGCTGACCCCTCTCTTTACTCCTCCCCTGGCTCTGCCAATCCCTCTCCTACAGTGTATTGCAAGAATGCAAAAGAAGATGCTTACCTTCTCTACTCTTTGCTGGCACCTGACACAGCACTGTAAACCCCACCAAAACATAGTAGAAAAGGCCGAAGCAATAGTGTGCAAAATGAATGACACCTCCAGAATAGATGCTAACGTGAAGACATTCTTTTAACCGTCGACAGCTATTCAGCCAGACCAAAAGGCAGACCAGGACGGCTGACAGGAATTCGGCACCTAGAAATCCAACAAAGACAGTGTGTAAATAACTGTTACCTTGTCGTAGGTGTGTCAAATTCAGCCCCTCCAAGTGACAAGATACACAAGAAATCCTCAGAGATTACCTCAGAGATGTTAACGTTCAGAATTCTGCTGGTGAGAAAAACAGGGGATCAGCTTCTCCCTTTTTTCCCATCTCAGATAAAAGACATCAAGCTCCAGATGGCTTTGAGTGACTAAGAGATGGTTAAAAACGTCAAAATACAGGTAGCTCGTCTTATAACCATTTGTTTAGTGACCGTTCAAATTTACAGCATCACTGAAAAAAAGTGACTTACAACCGTTTTTTTCACACTTTACAACCATCAGTGCATAGAAAGGTCATGTGATCAAAAGACAGATGCACGGCAATCGGATTGGCTTGTCAATCTGACTCATATTTACAACGGGTGCAGGGTCATGTGATCACCCTGGGCGACCTTCTGACAAGCTAAGTCAATGGGGAAGCCGGGTCCCCTTAATAACTGTGTTACTCGTTTAACAAGTGCAGTGATTCTCTTAACAAGCGTGGCGAGAAAGGTCGTAAAAATGGGGCAAAATTCACTGAACAAATGTTTCACTTAGCAACAGAAATGTTGGGCTCAACTGTGGTCGTATGTCGAGGACTCCCTATAGGACAGACATTAATTAAAAAAACACACTGGACCAGAAGAAGCCACTCACATGTGACACATTAAAACAGGCTCCCACAGCCTCTTGGCTAACTGCCTGGAGAAGGAACCAGCTTCTCAAGGTCTCTCTGAAGGCCATCTGAATCTTGAGGAAGGGGCAGACATAGTGAAAAGAAGGTCCTAGCTCCTGTCGGTTGACATTGATGAATTGATAGGGCCCAAGGCAAGCCAATCCTGCTGATCTTCTTGGACAGGCAATGATAATTTGTCTGATCGTGTTGGACAGGCAGAGAGCTGGTTTCACAATCTCCAGGCTCTGCGCTCTGAAGGCTTTTACGGGCGACCACCAGCATCTTGAATGGGTGACCCCCAGCATCTATACAATTAGGGATGAACACCCTTTGAATAGTGTGGGAGTAGGAATGGATTTCCAGAGGGGGGGGGAAATTGCAGATTACATGAACCAGGAGCCCTACTCAGGTGACACCCCCCACCCCAGGACACAGATCAACCTCCAAGTGCTTCAACGACCCTCTGAAAAGGATGCAAATGACCAGCTGTCCGCAAGGAGTATAAATCCTTCCATTCCCCACCATCCTGTCAGAGCTGAAGAAGCTTAGCTGAGAAGCAAAACGTCTTCAAAAGAAAAAACAAGAAAGCCCAGTTGCCTCCTGAAAAAGCACCACTAGGGCAACCATGAGCTGCATGACTGAGAATCTCTACAGACATTTAGCTATACAATTTGGGATGAGCACCCTTTGAATGTTGTGGGAGTAGGAATGGATTTCCAGAGGGGAAAAATTGCAGACTACAGGAACCAGGAGAGCCACTCAGGTGACCCTGAGGACACAAATAAACCTCCAAGTGCTTCAAGGACCCGCTAAAAGGAGTCCAAGGCTAAGCAGTGCAGCTTATGTGATAGCAACGTTATGTGAGCATACTGAGGTGGGCCCATAGCTTCTGGCATTTGTTGAGAATCTCTCCTGGCTTTTTCAAACAGGAGTTGAGAGATTAGGAGTTTAGAAACCTCGAGTTTAGAAACCTCAATTGTTTTCAATAAAAATGTCCTACTCAAGCAAAGCTGTGGGGGAGGCATCTGCTCAATCAAGGTAGTCCTCAATGTACGACCACGATTGAACCCAAAATTTCTGTCGCTAATGAGGCATTTGTTAAGTTAGTAACATGGATGTTAAGCGAATCTGGCTTCCTTAATAACTTTGTTTGTCAGAAGGTCGTAAAAGCGGCCACATGATTTTGGGACACTGCAACCGTCATAAATATGAGTCAGTCGCTAAGTGTCTGAATTTTGATTACATAGCCATGGGGATGCTCTAAGAGTCATAAGTGTGAAAAATGATCATTAGCCATTTTTTTCAGTGCCCTTGTAACTTCAAACGGTCACTGAGCAAAAGTTCTAAGTCAAGGGCTACCTATATCTTTTCATGGATCCAATATATTAAAATATGCCCTTTAACCTCCAGTATTGAGTATAGTTATTATTGCTACCATACCTCTTTTCTACAGCTTTCTGGATCTTTCCAGATCCAGCAGCCCTATTCTTCTCCCCTTGCCCTCCCCAACTGAAGGTGGGATACATGGAAAGGAATACAGCTGAAAAATCTGTAGTGAAAATGGATTTTGCTCGTCCTCCGGTTTGATGCACAGAATAAATAATTACAGTTTTCGCAGAGAAGCCGTTCTCCAAAATCTACAACACATTGGGACCCTCTCCACCAAATAATATACATACATGTCAAAAACAAAATTCATACCGTTTTCCGAGCGGGGGACGTTTCTGTCTTCCTTTGCTCCATCAAGAATGTCAAGCAAATCCTGAAGCCAGGAGGGAAACGACTGAGAGAAAAGCACACACTGCATAAAGGGCAGTAGCAGGAAGCCATTCCAGATGACAGACACAATATAAAAATGGTAGAACCACCTGCAGAAGAAACCAGGATTCGTCTGCACATTGCATTGAACATTGCATTGTGGTTGGTTTGCTTTTAGATGATCAGTTACGCAAATTGTCGTTTAACATACTAGTTCCCCATCTAATTTTTTATGTCGGAGGGGCCAACATTTCTTTCAGTGCCATTGCGACTTCAAACGGTCACTAAATGAACTTGTTGCAAGTCGAGGACAACCCGCGTCAACCCCACATTGGGAATTCCGGACCGAACGTCGGACAGGAGTGGGCAGAGTGGAAAACCATTCTGCTCATGCTTGGATGCATATTCCGGAGTAGAGATTTATACCAACCCCACCATGGAAAAGGACCCATAGCTTTGGCCCAGAAGATGGAGCAGCTCCGCTGTATCCAGAGTCCATTCTAGGAGGCATCCAGTTTTGGTCACCACATTACAAAAAAGAGGTTGAGACTTTGGGAAAAGTGCAGAGAAGAGCAACTGAGATGATCAAAGGCCTGGAGACTAAAACATATGAAGAACAGTCGCAGGATTTGGGTACGGCTAGTCTAGAGAAAAGAAGGACTAGGGGAGACATGGTAACAGTACAGGTAGTCCTCGACTTACAACAGTCCCTTTAGTGACCGTTCAAAGTTACAACAGCACTGAAAAATGTGACTTACGACCATTTTCAGAGTTACGACCTTTGCAGCATCCCCATTACCAGGTGATCAAAATTCAGATACTTGGCAGTTGGTTCGTATCTTTGACCGTCGCTGTGTCCCGAGGTCAGGGGGTCAACTCTGGTAACCTTCTGACCAGCAAAGTTAATGGGGGGACCAGATTCACTTAACAACCATATCAACTGCAGCAATTCACTTAACAAGGGTGGCAAGAAAGGTCTTAGTTCACTTAAAGGGCAAAATTCGCTTACGAAAGGTCTCACTTAGCAGCAGAAATTTTGGGCTCTGTGGTGGTCGTTAAGCCGAGGACTACCTGTATTCCAAGATTTGAGGGGCTGCCGGAAAGAAGGAGTCGAGCTATTCTCCAAAGGTGTCAGAAGACAAGGAACGATGGTTGGAAACTCAGCAAGGAGAGAAGCAACCTGGAATTCGGGAGACACTTCCTAACGGTGAGGACAATCAGCCAGTGGAACGGCTTGCCACCAGAAGTCGTGGGTGCTCCAACAGTGGAGGTTTTTAAGGGTCAGGCACCGGTCTGAAATGGTCTAGGCTCTCCCGCTTGAGCAGAGGGTTGGGCTAGAAGACCTCCAAGGTCCCTCCTTCCAGGTCTCTTCTCAGGGCAGCCCTCTGTCTCCTAGATAACCGCCGACTTGTTTAGTTTTTTACCTCTTGGGAACATCAAAGGCCTGCAGGAAGCGAGGACGCTGCCCGTAGGCTGTCTTGGTCTTCCCGTAGCGGATCAGGTCTTGAAAGATCCCGGCGAGGTTGAGCGAGAGCGCCCCGGGCGAGGCTTTCATTGACGGGAGCCGCAGAACCAGCAGCGCGACGAAGAAAGAAGCGGCCAAAGCCAGCCACACCGCAGCCAACATGGTCCTCTCCCATCCCCCGCCCCCCTCCCCGCCCAGCCGTCGCGCAGGCGCCGAGCTCCCCGCTTCCTCCCCTCCCCGCTCAATGAAGTCATCTGACGGAAGCAGTCGCGGGGGGGAGGGGGGAGGGGCGATCAGGAAGACAGAACCGCCCTATCCGCTGAAAGTAAGACCGTTTGGGCCCGCCCTCTAGCTCCACCTCTCTGCGCCGGCATCAACTCGGTGGTGCGCCTGTTTTTTTTTTTTTAATTAAGCAAGTGACGCTTGGGTTGTTCTGAACTTTTCGGGTCGCTTTTTTGAGCCGTTTTTGGATTGGTGGGTCCTTGTGGTTTCGGAGATGGGAGAAAAAGCAGGCGACGTGGATGATACCGAAGTGTTCCAGCCTGTGTCCCCCGTCCAGCCATTTCTGGCTCTTTTTGAAACATTTACCGTATAAAAAGTGCGCACCCAGGGGGGAAAAAAGAATAATTACAGAGCTTCACCGTTATCCGATTTGATGAAGATTTTTGTGTGCGATATTGGTTCTGGTGTTCGTTTGTTTAGTGTTTGTCATGCATCCATCCATCCATCCATCCATCCATCCATCTATCTATCTATCTATCTCATCTTCCATATCTCCCTCCCTCCCTCTGTCAATTTATTGGCTGCATAACTCCTGTGGAGTCTGGACGATGGCATAAAACTAAAATCAAAACATGGTTGCCTTCTGCAGAAGAACGCATTTTGTTCAATCTAGTTATTATTTCCAGACCTGCTAATTTGAAATAGGGTCACCACTAAACATAAAGGTCTGGCAATCTGGATGCTGAGCATAAATTGCTTGCTTGGTAATTGTAAATAGGATCAGGGCACAATAATCTCAAAAAAGCTAAGCAGTGTTGGATGTGGGTTATTTTGGGTGGGAGAAAAGCCTAGGCTGTAGGCTACAGAACAAGATTGAGAAAAAAAACCACACCCCATCCTAGAGCTAAGTGATTCTCAACTCTTTTTGAATCTGTGGCACAATATTAAATATAGTAGTAGTTCCGTGGCACACCAGGAAATTATGAATTATGAGACGAGAAGATCACAGAACTACTCTGGAGACGAGCCCTGGTCATTCCGAAGACCTGCAGGGAATGGGGTCTCTTGGATTCTGTGGATCCCTCTGCAGATCCCCTTTCAGAAAAGAAGCAGGCTCATCACCTGAAACACCTTGAATTCAATAGCAGCAATAAACATCATTTCCCCCCAAAATGATGGAAACGGAGACTCCAACTCAGTGGCAGAAATCTTGACCTGCCTTTTCTAAGCTCCTGCCCCAAACACCCACCCTAGAGGAGCTTCTTTCCTCTCCTCCAAGGCCTGGGAGCCTTTCACTCCTTTAAATCGCTCGTAGGAGGAGAGCTTTTGTCCGGCATTTGGCTCAGCGAGACGGCAGCGCAAACAAGTCCAAACCTCCGGTTAATGGACTTGATTCTAATTGGGAAGAACAAATGATCAACCAGAACAGGGCTGGAAGGACCTTGGAGGTTCAAACAGCAGAGGGGGTCAACCTGTTCTCCAAAGCACCTGAAGGCAGGACAGATAGTGTTGGAGCACCCACAACTTCAGGAGGAAAGCTGTTCCACTGATTAACTGTTCTCACTTTCAGCAATAACAGAATAATAGAGCTGGAAAGGACCTTGGAGGTTTTCTAGTCCAACCCCCTGCTCAAGCAGGAAACTATACTATTTTAGAAAAATGGAAAGAAAGACCACACTTGGAATATTGAACCCAGTTTTGGTCACCACGATATAAAAAAGATGTTGAGACTCTAGAAAGGTTGCAGAGAAGAGCAATAACGATGATTAGGAGACTGGAGGCTAAAACATATGAAGAATGGTTGCAGGAATTGAGTGTATACAGTTTAATGAAAAGAAAGATTGGGGGGACATGATAGAATCGTCCAATATTTGAGGGCTGCCACAAAGAAGAGGGGGTCAACCTATTCTCCAAAGCACCTGAAGGCAAGACAAGAAACAATGTCAGATCCCGAAGTCTGTTTTTGGTGGGCTGGAGGAAGGCCGGGAAGGAGAGCAAGCCGAGGAACGGAGGGGATGCGCTCGCTGGTTTCCTGGCAGACGTCTCACTGCCGGACTGGGTAACCTTATCGGTGCTGGGAAGGAGGGGGATTTGCTCTCCGCATCTCTTCCGGGGTCTTTCCTGGCCAGGGTCGGTGGGGAAGATGGTCTTGGTGGTCCTTTGGTTGGGCTGTTCCCTGATTGGGGTGTTGCTGACTTGATGGCTGGTCCGATGTTAACCTTGGAGTTGATCTCTGCTGATCTGGGTGCTGATTAGACTGGATTCACATCAGACCAACCATCAAGTCAACAACACCCCCAATCAAGGAACTGCCAAAGAAGCCGTCAGCAAACAGCCCCACCAAAGGGCCTCCAAGACCATCGTCCCCACCAGCAGCGACAGGGAAGCCCTTACAGTAGAAACCGAGAGCAAACCCCTCTCCCTTCTAGCGTGATGGCGTCGCTTCGTTTGGGTCACGAAACGTCTGCAAGAAGACAAGCGAGCTCGGAGAGCCCCAAGGAGAGCCCCCCCTGTCCGCCCTGAACTACAAATATTCCTCTTGGTTGGCCGGTTGCTCTGCTTAACCGATTTCCCTGTCTGAAGAATTAGCGGTCATCCAGCCACCCAGTGGTTTCCACGAATCTCCAAAGCGGATTTTAATTATTTTTTTGTATTTATAACTTCGACATAGTCTCCCAAGTGTAGTTACAATATGTGAACAATACACAAAATGCACAAAGTATACACCCTTCTCAGTAAAGATTTAGATTAGTGAGTTTGAGATGGACTTCATCGTGCCCAGCAGTCAGCTTCAAACTATCCTGGGCTGGGGGGAGGGGGAGGAGGAGATAGAAGACAGAAAGATAGGTGGATAGATAGATGACAGAGAGAGGGGAGGTGGTAAATAAATATTTAGCAGCTCTTAATATTTACTTACTAATTTATTATTGTCTGACTTCCCTCTCCATTTTGAAGTGTGGCTTGTGGCACATACCCAGAGAAACCGAAATACAAGTGTGATGCAAACCCAGAGATCTGAAAGAAATTAATATAGTAAGATTTGAAAATAAAATTTAGAATGCTCTTAAGTCCAGTGCACAATAGCGTAAAGAAGTATTGTTTCCCACTGCAAAAACTGTTCACTATTGCTTAGTGGGCCTTTTTTGCTCTGTTGATCTACTCACTGCTATTAGGTATGAGATATTCAGGAATTTAAAAGGGAGTGGTTTTCATAGCGTACATCTCTGTTTAACAAATCTGGGAGCCTGGGTCAGTACTGTAATACTGTAGAGGACCTAAGAGAAATCACAGTTCCCACAAAACATTTTTTTTATTAAAATAAATTACAAAAGGAACAAAATCTCATAATACTAAATCTCTCAAGGTATCATGAGATTTAGGGGGAAATTAATTCCTTTTAAAATCACTTATTAAGACTGTTATGCTTACAGAACTATATGAACCTTACAGGGCAAGTCACAACTGGAAAATATTGCTGTCTCCCCAAGAAGCATGTTTACTATCAAGAGTTTAATGTTAGGATATTTATATTAAAACATTAATATTTATGTCATTAAAATGGTAACCATCAAACACCTTTTAGAGTGATTCTAAATGGAGTTCTACATTAAAGGGGAAGTCACTGGGAAACTTTTAATGAAATTTGGAAAGAGAAAGAAACAAAACCAATTCCAAATAGGAAACTATTAACCTAATATACCATGAGAAAGTTGAATTTCTATTTACTGAACCTGTCTATATTGTCCATGATTACTAGAGTTTTGTTAGTCCCATGATGTGGGGGCTAAACTGCTGGATGGGAAGTCAGAAGAGCCAGGTCCTGGTCCTCCTTTAGTGAGGGAAGCTGGAGGACCTTGGGCCAGTCAGTCCTTCCCAGCCTAAACCAGCCATGAGCCACCTCATTGCACCATGCACGAGGAGCTCTGCCATAAGAGTGAGGTGAGCACCATGCAAAAACTCTGTAACTTAAGGCAAAGGCTAAGCAAAACAACCCAAATCATCTTGGGCTAGTTCCCACTTTGTTCTAAGCCATCATCTCATAAAGAGCAGACAAAAGGGAGCTTCGTAGACCCATTCCTGCATACCGAGGTCACCTCCAGAATCAGAGCCCTCAGATTCCACATCAAAATTATGAATCCAATGGTGCTGATTTCAGTCGGTGCCTTCTCTGCATCTAGAACACGGCTCAAACGCTGGGAAAGGCAGAAGGGCAGAGGAGGAGCCCCAGCAAGATGGATGGACTCAGATACAACTGGTGGTGCAGCCTTGGACGACCTAAAAGGGTCAGGTTGGGGAGGGATCTTCCTGAGGAAGGTCTACCTGTGGAGTCACAAAAAGCTGAGATCCACTAGATTCAATCAACACTACCAACAGCACCTTCAACCTCTGGTCAGCACACACTTATTTTGAGCAAAAGGTGGGATGGATCCTGACAAATCTCCCTAATGAGTCATCCCACCTTTCGCTTGTCATCATCTAGCAAGTTTGCAAAGCAAAAGAGGGAAAATGTTCAAACAGTTTCATGTCATGTCCAAACTGGGAACCAGGATTGTCTATGGAGGGAAAGGTGCATGTCAAAAAGCACCTTTTATTCATTAATTTCAACTATTTCTTGCCTGCCTGCTGTTCAAAGGATTTCAGGCCAATCCATAGAAACAATAAACTCAGATTAAAAAAATAAATAAAAATAAATTTAAAGCATATAATTTAAAACACAAGATAAGAAGCAAGTACCACTTATTTGGGAAGTGTGTTTTTTTTAACTGAACATTTAAAAATTGAGAAGAGAAGCAAGTTTCTTTCATTGTTGTTTTACGATATGTTTATTTTAAACCTGTAATAGTTTGCAGCAAGGCCAAGATTCTCCCAAAACAGCTGAGCTGCCTACACAGGGCAGTAAACCAGAAGCTAACATTTAAATAATTGCATTAATAGTTTGATGTGTTCCTTGGCTACTGGCAGCACATGTAGCTGATCTTGAAAAGGTACGCGGGGCTTTTAAAACTTTAAATCCAGGGCTATGGATTAGAGATTTTTTAATATAGATCTTTTAGGAGAAAGCAACATTAAAACATTTCTTTATTTTTGCCAAGAAAGCAACAAGGATATTTCCAACTGCACCATTGCTCACTGGTTTCAGAGAATGGGGAGTAGGAGCTGGTAATCAAATCCCTGCATATTTAACTTGTTCCACACTCATGTCAGAGTGCCATAAACCAATGACCATCACTGACTCTGTGCTCATTAAGTTAGGAGGAGCTAAGCTGGTTTGAGGGCGACTTCGATCTGTTTCATCCATGTCAGAAGTCAGATTGCCTAGAAAATGGCCAGCACCTGTATGGTGGTGGTTCTGCCTCTTTAAGCCCTTTCCCCAGCCACCAAAGCAAGGTTGGCTTTAAAAGCTGACAAGAAAGCTGGGGATAATGGTGTTGGTTGGTGTGTAGGAGGGAGGGGGTCTCGGGTGTAGGAGAGAAGGAAGGATGTGTTTCATATCTGGAACTAAAGCAGCCGGAAGGAGCCTAAAAGCAGCTGAAGGAAAGAGACCCTTTTCTCCAGTAGAAGGACTCCGAAGGAGATATGTCCTCAGATATATTCTGGCCACCATGCACAACTAAAGAGTGTGTATATCTGCATGGAGTTCCTTGATAAGCGACTTCATTTCAGGCACTGGTGCTGCTTACCAGCAGAGAGTTGGCTGCATGACAGGAATTTTGTGCTGTCATCCAACTGCTGTTGTCAGCCTGATGTCACGGAACACC